>PVIR01009308.1:0-53781 GCA_004026965.1 Petromus typicus | reverse complement strand
GAAGCAACCATTACCCTGATTCCAAAAGCAGAGAAAGACCCAACCAAAAAAGAGAACTACAGGCCAATATCTCTAATGAATATCGATGCCAAAATCCTCAATAAGATCCTGGCAAACAGAATACAGAGAATTATCAAAAAGATTATACACCCTGACCAAGTTGGATTCATCCCACGGATGCAAGGATGGTTCAACATACGTAAATCAATAAATGTTATACACTATATTAACAGACTCAAGGACAAAAACCATATGGTCATCTCAATTGATGCAGAAAAAGCATTTGACAAAATACAACACCCATTTGTGCTCAAAACCTTACAGAAGATTGGAATAGATGGTCTCTGTCTCACACTAATGAAAGCTATCTATGAGAAACCATCAGCCAGCATCATACTAAATAGTCAAAAACCGAAACCTTTCACACTTAGATCAAGAACAAAACAAGGATGTCCTCTCTCACCACTTCTATTCAATATAGTTCTGGAAATATTAGCAATAACAATTAGTCAAGAGAAAGAAATAAAGGGAATAAAGATAGGAAAGGAAGAAGTTAAGCTGTCATTATTTGCTGATGAGATGATACTCTATCTGGAGGATCCTAAAAATTAGGGTTCAATTAAAAAACTGCTGGACCTAATCATCAAATTTAGTTGCATAGCTGGTTACAAGGTCAGCGTTCAAAAATCAATAGCCTTTGTATACACAAACAGTAGACCCACTTAGATAGAAATTGGGAAGTCAGTCCCTTTCACAATAGCACCCAAAAAAACAAAACACCTAGGAATCAATCTAACAAAGGAGGTGAAAGACCTCTACTCTGAAAACTACAGCACTCTGAAAAAGGAGATAGAAGATGATATCAAAAAATGGAAAGACACACCTTGCTCCTGGGTAGGAAGAAACAATATCCTCAAAATGGCTATACTACCCAAACTACTATACAGACTCAACACAATCCTGATTGAAATACCAACAGCATATTTCACAGATCCAGAGGAAAAAAATCCGAACTTCCATCTGGAACCACAAAAAACCTTCTAAGCAACAGGGATACAGTGGGGGTATTACAACCCCAAACCTGAAACTATACTGTAAAGGCACCATGATAAAAACTGCATGGTACTGGCAAAGTAACAGACCTGAGGATCAATGGAATAGATAAGAAGATCCAGAAACTACTCCAGATACACTGAGCCACCTCATCTTTGACAAAGGAGCCAAAAATCCTCAATGGAGGAAAGAGAGCTTCTTTAACAAATGGAGGTGGAAAAACTGGGCTTTAACCTGCCAAAGACTAAAACTAGACCTAGCTCTTTCACCATGTACTAAGCTAAAATCAAAGTGGATAAGAGACCTAAATATTAAAACAGATACTCTGAACCTGCTGCAAAACAGGTTAGGTAAAACTCTCGAAGACATTGGCCTAGGGAAAGACTTCTTGAGCAAAACTTCTATAGCACAAGAATTGGCAGAAGAAAACAAATGGGACCTCATTCTTTTAAAAAGCTTCTGCACATCAAAGGAAACCACCAACACAGCAAAAAGACAGCCAGCAAAAAGACAGCCAATAGATACTTTTCAGAGGAAGAAGAGCAGCTAAGAAGTATATGGAGAAATGCTCGACATCATTAGTCATTCGAGCGATGCAGATGAAAACAACACTGAGATTTCATCTAACTCCACAGAGTGGCTGCCATTTCAGATTCAGCCAACAGCAAATGTTGGCGAGGTTGCAGACAAAAGGGAACCCTTCTCCACTGCTGGTGGGAATGTAGACTCATACAACCCCTGTGGAGATCAGTGTGGAGAATCCTCAAAAAGCTAGGATTGGGGGTCCCGTTTGACCCGGCCATTGCTCTGCTAGGCATATACACAAAGGAATTAAAAGGGTCATTTCACAGAGACATATGTGCAACCATGTTTACAGCAGCTCAGTTTGTGATTGCTAAGTCTTAGAAGCAACCCAAATGTTCATCAACTGGAGACTGGATGAAGATGTGGTTCTTCTATAGAATGGAATATTACTCTGCCACTAAAAATGATAAGATTGAGTCATTCATACTCAAATAAATGTACCTTGAAGACATCCTCATAAGTGAAATAAACAGGTCACAGATGCATAAATACCATATCTTTTCTCTGATATGAGAATATGAAGTTGTAAATGAGTTGTAGTATGCATAGTTGATATTGTGAAGTAGAAAATATTTAAATGGCAGAGGTCAGAGCACTAGGTCAAAGTATGGCACAAAGACAAGAAGCCTCAGAAGGGGTATTTCTGCAAATCTGACCGTGAAACCCAAAATGTACTACTTAAGGTCAAATTTATTCTCTATTTCAGTATAAGATTCTCTTTGTGATTACAGCTGAGCTACAGAACAGATTGCTTTAAATCATCCTAAATGATTTTGCAGGTGAAGAAGTTGCTCCTTACAGTATACACATCGGATGCAGAGTGCTGTTGCCTACCTTCAGCCAAGCTGGAGCACAGATCCTCCTGTGCAACTGCAGACGGCTCCATTGGGACACTGGGCTGTTTAAGATATACAATGAACAGCAGTGGTCAGAACTGTGGACCTGGCTGTGCTGCAGGAACTGGGATGTACTGGGGCCTAGCTTTCGAGGTATGGTGCACCAAAGTGCTGGATCTCAGCCACAGAACTCCATTTCTGCATCTACACAATGGAAATTTTAATGTTATCTTCTGATAAGGTTCCAGTATTAGTATCATATGAGATATATGTGTGAGCACCTACAGCTATCACTGGCATGACAGAAGCTCGGAGTTTATGTCATTTTCTACATGCACCATACAATCTAACCACTCATGTAACAAGACACCTCATTTTATTTAAGTCTTACCAGTGCTGGTGAGTTTAGATGTACATTATATCTCACTGTCTCCAAATCACGCGTCCTGTTGGATTCATGAAACCTGGACTACTAAGAAGATATTAAGAACTAAGACACCAGAAGAAACACCATATCTTTTGGAAAAGCTTACATGGAAAGAAACTGATCCTGGTGCTTCCAAGTAACAAGTCAACTTACTGGAGGAATAATAGGAGTTGCAAATGGTGGAGATGTTGGCATGACCCATAATTAATTGTCTAAAATAGTTCCACCAGCTGGCTGCCAGTTCAACAAGAGACCAACTTATAACTGATTTGTCTCAGAAACCCAAATTCATATTTCATCAGTCTGAAGTGGACTCCAGCTTTTAAGAAGTTAGCTTCAAAACTTGCTTAGATGATTATGTTTGTCTGAACCATTGCAGAGATCATGCAGAACAATTGCAGCAGGTTGAATCAAGATTTTAATTAACTACACAGAAAGACAATGATGGGAAATTTATTTTAAACACTGGTTATGTTCCATAACATTGTAAGGATCTGTGAAATGTTCCCGTATTTTCTACCCATATTAGCTCCGTGTGGTTACATTCCACAACTTAGTAGCTCAACCCGCAGCGGGTACCAGACACCAGGGAGCCCTGGCCTCTGGTGTGGCCCCTTCGCTGGCTCACCAGGCCCTGTGGCCGCCAGTCCCCTGCTCCTGCTGCGTGTCTCCTCCTCCAGCTTCTCTCCGCTAAGGACATCTGTGATGGCATTCAAGGCTGACTCACTAGAGCCAACAGGGTAAACTCTAGTCTGAAGATTAGAAACTCAAGACTCGGAAAGATAAATTGTTTCCGTCTGCATCCAGAAGACGGGGGAGGGGTGTGGGGGGCAAAACCAACCCTGCTCAGTATCCAGGCAGAACAGGCTTCCTCTGGCAATTGAGCCTGCTGCTCTGTGGAGGTTCCCCAACATCAGAAGTGTTGCTCTGCCCACTCAGCCTACCAGCTCTAATGTTAATCTCTTCCAAAACATCTTCACAGACACATTGGAAGAACATCTGAGCACACATCTGGACACAGCACGGCACAGTAAAGTTGATACATAAAATTACTCATGTAAAACTGTGGCCCCAAGAGACATGGAGGGGTGAATCTCCCCGTGAGGGTGCTCAGTCACTCACTTAGCTCATCATCAAGAACTCACCAAGCTCGTCACTGCCTTGGGGCCAAGATGGTGTCACAAGAAGGGATGAAAGAAGGCACTGACACAGACACACTTAATGTTTTTTACTATCAAAGAAAATAAGTAAAATAAAATATGTACCATATGTATGAAAGAGAACCTTGGTTTTTAAACACAGTTCACTATGCAGATGTCCTTTTATTTCCAAAAATGTATATATAAATTACTGAAAATTCAAGAACTGTGAAACATAGGAACAATTTTTTTTTCTTTGAGACAAGGTCTCACTTTTTGTAGTTCAGGCTGGCCGAGCTCACTATGTAGCCCAGGCAAACCTCAAAGTCACAGCAACCCTCCTGCCTCTGCCTCCTGAGTGCTGGGATTACAGGAGTGGGCCACCATGCCCAGCATTGTGGTATGTGGTTACCAGAGATCGAACTAGGGACCTTGCACTTTCAAGGCAGACACCTGAACCACTAAGCTAAATCCCCAGCGCCTAGAAATATTTCATTTTTATTATTCATATTTTACTCTCAGAAAGTTAGTCAAATGTTCATCTTAACCCAAACATAGTTTTCTGCTTTTCCGTCTTGGGTCAGGCCATCACTTAACGGTCTGTCAAAAGGGCTCCTGCCTTCTGTTAAAAACAATGAATTGTAGAAAATAGACGTTACAAATCAGCACAGACAGGCAGTGTGCTCAGAGTTATTTGACTGATGTTATTCTCTGTAAGAGAAGCAACTTCATATCAAGGCACATATGTCCTTTAAAAGAAAACTGGTCTTTTCCCAAGAGGAAGATCTCATAGTAATATCCAAATATAAAGGACACAAGGTGACCAGATGTAAATCACCTGACTTATTAATGAAAACTATTTCAAATATTCAAGAGATTTTATACAAGCATAAATTGCTTCTGAGATAAATAACAATTGCTAACATAGTGATCTTTCTGTAATGGTCATCAAAGGTCAAAGGTCATCATTATTTGCCTTTGGCTCATTTTTTCAAAGTGAGAACTCCATGGAAACTCTGGCTACACTTGGCTTCTCAAAAATCACTAAGACAAATTTTAAGTACACCACACACAAAAAAATTGATGCGATATGTATTAACTCCACAATATACACATGTGAAGTTCAGTCAGGTGTTTAAAAAAATCAAATAAAAGACACATAGCAGGGCTGGGGATTTAGTTCAGTGGCACAGGACTTGCCTAGCAAGCACAACATCCTGAGTTTAGTCCCCAGTACCAAAACAAAGAGATGTATCTCACTAATCCTCTTCAACATACAAACCTTTGCTTCACACACACATCCCATCATTCTTGCTACTTTCCAAAGCAGTTCTGCAAGTCTTCTTTCATGAATTTCTTTAATTGTACTCTCTTGGCTGCCTTGATTTAAAATATTGACCTTTCACGGTTATTTTGACTTCAGAGAAGAGCTAGAATTTAAATGGTGTCAGACCTGGTGGGCACCTGGTAGTAGTTGAAGACATACCATTGTGTTTTCATAGGGCTTTTGGTTAGATAACATATGGAAGCAGGAGTCACCATATTTTTTATCACAAAGATAAAAAAGAGGACTTCCATAACTGCTTCAGAAGCCAAAAAGGACAGTAGGGTAAGTGTGCTTGAGGCAAGTACTCTGACATTTTAAAATTTAAATGGTCACTGTATTTTTCAGTTATTCCTATATATAAAATCATGTTGTATATAGGTCTTACCTGTCAATTAAGTTAATTTTAAGGAAAAAAAAAAAAACTGTCCTGAATTGGCTTACCTTTTACTGGCAGGCAAGCTGTACAAAATAAGCATAATAACTAAGTAAATCACACAGTACGTTATAAGCTGATGTATGATAATAGAAGCAAGGTAAGAAATCAAGAATCTTCAGAAAATTTACAGGTAGTACAAGCTTTCAAGATGTTTAACAGTGAAGAGAAAGCTCAAGGAACAACGAGGCTCGAAAGTCTCATGTATGTGTAGCCGAGGAGAAGAGACTGAAAACAGGAAGGAGAAAAACTGCTTAAAAACCTGGCCGGGTCAGAAACAGTAAGAAGAAATGTCTGTTTTCCCCACACAGGGGAAGGGCTTGAATCAGGAGAAGGAAAAGAATCAGGCTAAGGGTAAAAATCATTTTTGTACAACACACTGTATTTTTAAAAATAGAATAGAATACTCAAAACATAAATACCAGTGTAGCAAGCAGGTGGTAGTACTAGTTTATGTGGAATACTTTCGTCATCTAAAATGGTTAAAAGCCACATTTGAAACCATGTATACTCCTTTGCTAATCTTGCTTCTCTTCCAGGCTCAGATGTGTGGGCAGTGGGGAAGCTGCATTTTAGTCAAAAGCACGAAGAGTTGACACACTATGAGCATTGTGGGTGGCTTAATGTCAGATAAGGGTCAGCTCTGCAGACAATCTGTTATTTTGCATATTTACGCAGTGATGATTTTGGGCTTCTGAGTGACTCATCAATGAAAGCAATGATTTTCCTGGAAGTTTTCTGTGCACACCTGCTAGCCTGAGTCCCTTGTACTTGCTACCTCACTGCACAGTCATTCCCAGTCCAGAAGTCCTCACCACTCTTCTCTGTACAGCTCCACCTCTCGGCACCTAAGCATAAGCAGGCCGCTCTCTGCATCCTCTCTCAGAAAAGGCATCTCCTTCCAGTATGGCTACCTTGCTTTTACACTGACTTGCTTGAACCACAATCACTGATACTTGGGGAAATCACTAGATCAAACAGTCTGGTTCAACTGTACTTTCAGAAGGCTAAAAGGGCCATTAGATGGTTTATTTTAAAACAAAACAATCACAGCTGTTATCAGGTGCAGGGTCCCTCAGGTCCCTGTGCCAAAGGCCTGCTTGCCAGCCCGGAGTGCTGCTAGGAGGTGGTGGACTCCTAGGAGGCAGCCTAGCAGAAGAAAGAACACGAGCACGGCTCTGCTGTGCAGCTGCCAGTAGTAGCCGCTGTGCCCACTGCACGCTCCCGCTGCCCTCGGACTGAAACCTGAGAACCCCAAGCAGGAACCGTTGATATTTCCTAGGTACTGTCCCAAGACAGAAAGCTGACAGTTATTACTCTTGGAGATGTGACCTCAGAAAAAGGATAAAGTATGTCAAAATAAATATGAAGATTATTTTTAAGAACAGTGTTTATTAAATTGTGAGATCACAATTACCTGTAGGATAAATGAAATGAACTTAATGTTTTTAGAACAGATGATTTGAAACATAATATTACCTGCATTTCTACATGTGCAAAACACTTTTAGATAAATCTAAGACGAGCTTAGGAAAACTGGTAGAATGCAAAATGTCAAGTATAAGTTGTGAAATGTAATGAAAAGTGGAAAAGTTATTTCATATAATTAAAATAGGCATGTGAGATTTTTCTCGATTCAAATCTAAATGAACTTGCATAGCCTGCTTCAGGCAACACTCAGTAGCATGACATTCTATATTGGTCAGTCCTCCAGTTGCTCGAACTAAATACCAGACACAGACAACTTACAGGAAAGGTTTAATTTGGTTTGTGGATTGAGTCCATGGTCAGCTAGCTCCAAGGCGGAAACTTCACAGCAGAAGGGCAGAGCAAAACAAGGCTGTTTGGTTCATGGAGATGGGGAAGCAGAGCAGAGCAACAGGCCAGACTGACCTCGACTACACCTCCACAGCCCACGTGTTTTACCGATTCCCCAACAGCTCCCAAGTAGATTCAGTTGACAAGTCACAATTAACACACATGCCTCAAATTTAAAAAGTGAAAAAACTAGAAATCACACTAGACCAGTCTCTGAAGCATACTACTTTGCTACAGGATGGGTGGTTCTTGTGTTCTGCAGGACACCGTGTCTTGGCAGGCCCTTGCTCTCTTCCTAATGCTATTGCTATCAGCATGGGTAGTATTTGTGTCTAATCTCCCTCTGAAGACTCATGCAATCATAGGTGAGGATCCTTCAGAGGGGGCCAGACGCTGTATGATTGAGTGGGTGATTACTTCGTCACCACACTGTTTTGGCAACATCCGAAGCCTGGTAGCAAATACAGTGTAAGGGACAGAAAGAGGCAGGGCTTCTCCCCTGCTGCTTTTGCTGTCTTCTACCTGCCATGATGCCCCTCTGCCAGGCCCTCGGCCTTGGAGCCAGCGGATCACAAACTGAAACCTCTACAAACTGAGCTAAATAAACCTTTTCTCCTTTACCTTTGGGTATCAGATACTTTGTCTCAATGAGGAGAGAAAAGACAGACACTAGGGCAAAGAGCCCTGCACTACCTGCTGTGCCCAAACAGGACAAGGCCAACAGTCTACATTCTTCATGTTCCATTTTCTCTAACTAACTGCCATTCGCTGAAGGCAGTGCGAACCCTAACCTGCTCATTTCTAAGAATAGTCGCTACATACAGTTGTTGAAGATTAACAGAAAAATTTACAATTGAGGACTCTGAATCAAACTCATAAAAGATGTGACTACCTAACAGATTCCCACTGGAATGGAAACAGTAGATACACAAGTATGGCCATGCTGGTGGTACCCAGCTCATGCTCTGACCTGTTCGGCTTTCTCGGGATTTCCTTCTCCGAGCCCAGGAAATTTTCTTGTCCTAACAGTAACTTAAATTACTAGTATTAATAAAAAGTATTAATACGATCAACAGCAGATAATCTAAACTGTTTGACTTTGGATTCATTATTCTCTGCAATACTCTGGAAATGAACAATGCTAAAATTATAGTCCTGACTCATGTCAGGGTGGTGATAAATGAACACAGAATTATCTGAAGAATATGGAACAAAACTGAATGTGGACTCTATTTTTTCCCAACATTTTCATGGGCTGATATAAGTGTTTATATTTAGACACAGAAATCAAATAGAACACAAACCTCTCACATTCTAGCTTTTAGTTTTAAACGAATTTCTTTATTAAACCTGATACGGGGGATACATTTTTAAAATGAAAGTACAAAAAAAATTTTGGGAGGATTGTCAGCAAAAATGTTATCAGTGAGGTTATTTTCCTTTATTTATGCTTCTCTGATCTTCTAACATTTATAGTATTTTAAAAACCTTATGCAGATTTGTATTCCTCTTTTCCATCAATTTTATCAGTATACAGCCAGTCATCTACGGTCTTGGGCAACTGCTAACACTAAGCTTATTTCCTGGGTTTTATTTCAAAAATATTTTTAAACTAAGTAATTTTGTTAAAGATATTTCCCAGAGTTAAAATGTGACCTTTGAAAAACTTGATTTTAGATGAAAATCATGCCCCCAAAGCAACTAATTTAGGTCTTCAAGTTAGAAAGTGAATGTGCAGCATAAGACAAACTCCAGCTCTTATCTTTCAATTTCCTGGTCTGACAAGACCTACTAAATTCCTTTTACACACACTCACACACACACATTAATCTGGCAATTCCATATTCAGTGAAAATAACTCAGAATTTTAGTTTCTGTGGAATTTTGAAAATTCTAGCAATTGTGAAGATGAATTTTGTTAGTATCTAACAAAAAACAAATAACATCAAGATTTCAAATATTTAACCTATTAAAATGGGAATACATTTCAATCAAGAGCATACTATCTTTAAAAAAGTAGTATCACTCGCTGTTCATTAGGAGTTCCTGATTACATTTCTGCAGTCCCTACACATATGTTCAGAGTAAGTATAACATTCACATACTATAGACCACGAAGAGTATATTCTTTTATTGGTTTTTGTTCATACATTTTAAGTTTCAACTTTCAATAATAAAATTTAATAAATTTGATTGCTTAATCATAAAAATTTGCTATACACATTATTTACATGTTTCCAAAGTCGATAGCCATATAAAACATCACAAGGATCAAACTGATTCTATGCATGGTTCTGTCACACAGGAGGAAGCTTATTAGCATACATTCAAAGATTAAATTATAGATATGCACAGTGTATTTGGCACTGTTCATTAATATTATCTGCTCAGAGACAGGCCTTCTTCAACTTTTGTCACAAGAAGCCATATTCTGCTATTCACATTAAAATCGGCCTTTCAGCTTTACAACAGTAACCCATTAGTTTGAAGAAGCAAACCACAGCTAGAACTGGGAATGGAATTCAAGTCCTCCCTTCTTGCTCTGTCCCAAGCTGCCAATCAGGAAGAGGGCTCGGTCTGGTGAATTTTGCATTGTAGGGAGTAACAAGAAGAAAAAAATGTAAAGACAGCATCTTTGACACAAATAAACACATACACTTTTCTTTACAACAATCAGTTCTGGCATTGCAAAGGGAGCTCCGACGACAGAGAAGCTATAAGGATTTTGCCTGGAATTACAGAACCAGCAATGCTGTTCAAATCATAAACTGCACTAGCAGGCGCACCATGTGAGAAAGTTCTGGAAAGGCTCTATGTGAACTTGTCTCAAGTCTCAGACTACAGCAGACTGAGAACATAGGCTACAGCTTTATTTTGACATACATCCAGTACTGTGAAAGAGGAGAAAAATAAAAAACTCTAATACTAAATCTTGTGGAGATTTGGGTCAATTACAAGAGGTGATTTATTTAACTTCATTTTAACAAATATTAACTGCCTTCTTCAACTGGGCCCATTAAATTTAATTCATTAAAGCTGTACATATTGCAAAATAGTTAAAAATGACATCTATATCACCTAACATGTTTATAAAAGGCTTAAAGTAAAATAATACTCAACAGGATGTGACTCACAACACAAGATAACAGAAATAGGAAATTTTAATGGTTTAGATATGCTGTAGCTTCACACAGCACTAGGAAATAAATTAAGACTTAAACAATACAAAGAACTATGAAATGCAAAGTAATGTCACTGAACAAAAATTTAGTTTAATCATTTTTATTTCAAGTGTAGTTTTAAAATCATAAATGGGGCTTTTTAATCCAGTCAAAACATTTATTCTTCATCACTTTAGAATCTGATGAGCAATTCCAAACCATGCTTTCCAAATCCAGCCTTGTCTGCTACTTTTCAGGCTTCTGTGTATGTAAGCTGCTCCACTCTAAGTGGAGAGTTCCGGATATCGACTAGAGGTTTGGAGATAAGACTGAAAACAGTCCCTCAAATACGCAGAATGTGTCATACCCAGGGTGAGCAGTGAGGGAAATTTACTAAACACTCAGCAAGAAGTGATTTATTCATGTTTAAAGTAATAGAACCAGTGCTGTTCTCTGTCACAAAAGAAAATGTGTAAGAGTAATTTGTTGTGGTAGATTTTGGTACTATTTTACTTCCCACACAGACCTCAATCGTTCCTATCTTTTATATGCAGTCACCAACAGGGTTTGATGAATAAATTCCAGGTGTTATTCCAAAGAGGAAAAGGTTACTTTTGAGAGAAAGTGCTGTTCTGACTTCTTTTCAATGCTCAGAACGGTTGACAGAAATAAAACTTTGGATGTTATTGAATATACAACTCACCAAACAAAGAAATGAACTTTTTCTTTTTAAAGGGAAATTTTCATCTTTACTTTTAATATTACAATCTATTCATTTTTTGATTGGCTAATTCAATTTTTAAATTTTTACAACTGCATTTCAGTATATAAGAGCTCTTTCTCAAATGCTCTTCACAACATGAACAAAGACCCCAGAAAGACATTCTCAAGTTGCACTGTTTGACTACAGTAAAGTCCGAAATGATCATGGACGGATGTGCCAACCTGGGTTTTCCCAACTCTACTCCTCGGAAATTCCCGCAAAAAAAAAAGACTTCCATTTAATAAGTCCACATACTGTTCTTGAAAATTAAAAGTTTGGTCTCTAGGAAAGACAGACAAAATTATTCCCTTTCCTCCAAACAACAACCAAAACACCTCTGATCCATCCTTCCCCTCCCCACAAAACAGGGAAGTGGCAGGGCCTGAAGACTTCAAACCTGAAATCTCAGCCCCTAAAAGACGGCTGCTATTCTCTCCAAGTTGTAGGTTCATGTACTCTGTTCTACAACACTTTCCCCATTTATAAGTTTACTTCCACACAGGCACACGCACATACACACATCCACATACACACACACACACACACAATTCAAGTAAGACACTTTTTTGTGTTTGCTGATAAATTATGAGGAATATGAACTAGGTGTATACAGGGTTTTGCAGGTGTTTGTAAACATCAGAGTTCCCCAGGTCCTCTTCTCCCAAAGCCCAAAAGTAGCAACAGGGATCACTACTTCCCCATGCGCTGCTCACAGGCTGCATACTGGCGGAGGGCAGAGAAAAAGTCCTCGTAACTGATGTTTAGGTGGGAAGGCAAAGAGCTGAAAAGGAAGCACAGGGGAGAACCCGTCAGAGGCTCCTGCAATGTGGTGAGAAAACCGGAGGACCACGACTGGAAAGGGGAGAAGCCACGTTACAGTCACCACCGGAATATGCCCAACTGTCTCTCCCAAAACTCGGAACCACACTACCGAATAGTTTAAGTGAAAATAAATCTGCCCTGCTTTGCCTAAGAAAACAAAAGCAAGTAGGGGTAGTTGGAGTCATTCCCTGTTAAAGCAAAGCCTAGACTAACTCAAAGCTACAGATCTGTGTAGAAACATCTCAAATCCACTCGAGTCTCCCAGGTCAATATGGGAACGCAGGGCTCAGCCCAGGGCAGGGCTGCCTGGCATCCCTGGCCGTGTGTGGGCCGAGCAGGGAAACTCTGCCACATCTCTCCCTGCCCTGAGCTCTGGGAGCAATCCGAGGGAAAAGACAAAGTCAGTCCATGACCAGAGGGTGTCCCTGAGGTAAATGCGTGAACTGATGTCTACAGCTTAGTGTAAGGCTTGGAAACTCCAAACAGTACTCAAGCCCAACCAAAGCCACATCACAGGTCATTCAGCATTCCTGGTCCCGCCCTCCACACCCATCTGCTGGATTCTGGGGGCTGTGAGCTGTGCCTCTTTGCCCACCTTCCTGACTGCCAGAAATTCTGAAACAAGTCACTTCTTCTAATTCCTTATCAAAATTTCTTAATGGTATCAAGTAACATCTCAGTAATTTCCACTAGCACTCTTTATCTCAGTCGTCCACTCTGTAAAACTTTCAAAAGACACAGAAGGGTGCTCCGCTAGACCGGCTTACACACCCTGCTCATGGCCTGCATCTTTCACCTCTGAGGCTCTTTATCATCTTCTGTCGCTCCTAAAGATGCACTGAGCACCACCAGAGCTCAGCACCTTGGAGGCAGGACAACTTCCCCACCTTGTTACAGGGCTCCATCGAGCAGGGAGAAGACAAAGTTAAACCTCGGTGGCAAGAGAAAGATCTACAGTAGCTGTAAGGACCTGAGGGGAGGTATCTGCTGTCCACTGCAGACGCTGTTCCTCAACTCCACGGTAAAATGCTAACTTTAAAAACAGAGAGAGACTTTCCAAAGTCACATTACTGAGCTATATACTAAGACCTACTTGCTCTAAAACATACTTATGTTCACTCTCAAATTATTACTCCAAGGTATCACTGCTGCCACTCTTGGAGCCCGTGTAAAAGGCAACTGAAATAACCTGAAAAACCCTGAGGAAAAACCAAGTGGCAGACACAGGAGCCCTCCCAAGGACCCCGAGGCTGGAGACACGGGGTGAACTACGTTTCCTCCTCACATTCCTGCTTGTACAATGACGTGAGACCAGCTTTTACAACCCCTTCTTACTCTCACACATACTACTTGTTCTCTCGTGCCTCCTCATACCTGTTCCTCAAAATTCCATTTCTTAAAGGACCCCTCTGTGCACCCCAGAGACTGCCTCTATTCTTGTAGGTCTGACTACTGCCTCAGTACTAATGACCCCCCCAGATAAAACCTTGAGCTTGCCTTCTTACCCAATCGACAATTTTACATCTCCACCTGTCATAAGTGACCTTACCTGTACTGACCACAGGCTCAGAATCATCCACATCTTCCTTTCAAAATGAGTGTTCTCTTCACTCTCTAGTTCACTCTTGGTACTACTCACTCACCGCGTGGCTGAGGCTTAAACTTCCGTGGTCTACTATCATGCTCATCCCTTGGGTTGACGCTGATGCCCTACTGCCTAGCACTCTGCTCTAGCCGAGCGAGACCTGTCTCTTTAGAATGTGCCCAGCTTTTCCTGCGTTTTCCTTCCTAGCACCCCGACTCCCTGCCTTTATTTTAAATACAAACATTCTACACCTGCTACATACCCTTGTTACAGCCCAGCTTTTCTGTGAATGAATCACTGTGGCTCACTCACCTCCTTAGACATATCAACACCAAACACCGGCACAACCACTATTCTCTGTGTCTAGTATCTTTGTTTTGCCACTGATACTATGAAGCATCTGAAGTAAAGATCTGCTATCACAACTCTTGGGGAATTCCCACCAGATCTAGTACAGCGCTAAGCTCAACACTTGTTGAGAGGAGACAGTCAGTATCACTTCAGTTACTTACACAATCTCAGTCAGTCTGATTTGCCAAGGAAGAAAGCCTAATGTGCTGTCCACAGGACCAAACTTCAATATTAAATCAGGATCAGGGAAATGACTGGAACCTTGGAAATAAAGACATAACCTGAAATTAGTATGACTTCCCACACACATACACAGATCAAGATCTGCTACATGACGGACCCGTTCACTTCAGGAGCTTTATGCTCATTTCCACGCCTCTCACGCTCCTCAGCATGTTTTTTAGTAGCTATGTCTACTCCAAATGTGAAGATTTTCTTAAAGTCCAAGCTACTGGACTAATATCTGATAAGCAGGGCAACCCAATCCTTACTCTAAATCTAGTACGTACCTCAAATGCCCTCTATCTCTTTCAGCCTGGGTGTTCTTTTGGAACCTTGGAAAGGCGCTGTTCAAAGGGCACAAGTATATGGAACCCACAACCAACTTCAGAGGTGAAAAGGACCTGAGAAACTATCTCCTCCCCAGGACTCAACTCCCATCTATGTAGTAAAATGCTTCCCAGTCTTTCTAGAGCCCAAGCAACTTCAAAGGGGAATAGAAGGCTACATCCCAGACTTGACAAATGCCCAGACATTTTGTACATTATGAGCTGGTTTCCATATAGGATCCAGCTCAGAAAAAGAAGGAAGAGAGACATACTTCAACTGCTTGAGAATAATGTAGGAAGAGTCACTGGCATAAAGGCTGTGATACTGCACTCCAAGAAGTCTGAGTTCTAACTGTTCTGCCACCAATTTGTCACACAGTATCTCCAGGGCTCAGTTCTTCATCAAAGAGATGAGCAGGCAGCTGGGCCAGCAGTAACATGGAGAAACTATTCCCATGAAAGGACCCCGCATAGACCACGTCAGTGGAGTAAATGAAGTATGCAGATCACATACTGCCCTGTCATCTCAAAAGCAATTCTCTTTAGGAAAAAAGTAAGAAGAAACTTCATATGCTCCCCATAAACATAATGTTAATTGGGCAAAAATTGCTATTAAAAGGCTATCATTCCTTAAGAAATAAAAACCAGGGGGCTGGGGAGTTAGCTCAGTGGTTCCGGCGCCTGTCTTGCAAGCGCAAGGGCCCGGGTTCAATTCCCCGGTAACCACATAACAATACTGGGTGTGGAGACCCACGCCCAGCAGCAATCAGTACCACATACCACAATGCCAGGCGTGGTGGCTCACGCCTGTAATCCCAGCACTCGGGAGGCAGAGGCAGGAGGATTGTGATGTGAGTTTGAGGCTGAGCTCAGGGCCAGCCTGAACCACAAAGCGAGACCCTGTCTCAAAAAAAAAGAAATAAAAACCAGGCCCAGGGATTTAGCTCAGTGGTTCCGGTGCCTGTCTTGCAAGTGCACGGGCCCGGGTTTGATCCTCGGTAACCATATACCATACTGGGTGTGGAGACTCATGCCCAACAGCAATCAGTACCACATACCACAGTGCCGGGCGTGGTGGCTCACACCTGTAATCCCAACACTCGGGAGGCCGTGGCAGGAGGATTGCTGTGATGTGAGTTTGAGGCTGAGCTCAGGGCCAGCCTGAACTACAAAGCGAGACCCTGTCTAAAAAAAAAAAAAAAAAGGATTACATTCTTTGAGGTGAGTATAGTGGCACACACCTATAATCCAACCACCTCACAAGGCTGAGGCAGGAGGAGCACAAGGTTGAGCCCAGCCAGGGCAACTTAGGGAAACCTTAGCCTAAATAAATAAACAACACAAAAACTGGGATGCCACTTCTGCACAAAAGCCATAGGTTCAAACCCCTATATCTCCCTCCATGCAAGAAGATTATATTCTTGGAATTGTTTTCAAAAGGCTATTATGAAGAAAAAAGCTATTATGTTCACACTTTAGTTCAACCTAAAATGAAAGGGGGAAACAGAGAAGGCTAATGAGCAGGACATCTATTTCAAAGAACATAAAAATATTCACAAAACTCACAATCCTTTCCCTGGCCTGGGCACACAGCTCATTGACAGAGCATTTACCTAGCAGGCCTCAGGTTCTGAGTGTGGTCCCTGGAACAGGGAACACAAACACACACACACAAACACACACACACACTCACTCCTTTTCTCTTGTCATTAATTCCTCCTGTAAGTGAGTTTACTATAAATTTCACTATCTTAAGATCATTTGCATATGTGGATCTGTAAACTTCAGGACTATTAAAAAGTATAGAAACAACAAAAATAGGTTTTAGATTATGAAAGGAATCTAAGTAGCACAGTATATTGTGTGTCCTTGAGACAAACCAGACATGAATTCACGACTCACTAATCAAACTGTCCAACATGTGCACATCCAGGTCCTCAGGCCTCTGCTGCTGCCGGGCCACTAGTCGGCAGAAATCCTGAGCAGCTCGCACGATGTCGGCTTTCCCATCCTCTGGGGACAGCACCTTCACTGCTGAGTGGCAATTTAAAACTGGAGCAAGAAATGAAGAAAACACTGTTAAAAATATACTCTTCCACTAATATGAAAATCAGTCTTAACAAATAATAAGTTCAGGCCATCATAAAGACTTCTTCAATTCTTCACTGAAACACACTTTGCTAATCTCTGAAAAGACCAACAAACCCAAAACCATACTTACAGACTTATTTACATACTTTTTTTTAAGGGCTCAGAATGACTTATAAATAAATCTTCTAGGAAACAGGAAGTCAAATAATAATAAGCCAAGTAATAATTTTTACTCATCTAAAATTCCAAGTACTATCATCATATAGTTATTAACAGAGAATTAAAGAAAAATGTGAAGACTTGAAAAAAAAAAAACTATTTCAATCGAATATGCATGTATTGTCTATAACATACTCATTTGATTCCAGTGGAACAACTCTACAACTGGTGATTCTAGGTAATTAGTATCAGTACAAGATTTTTTATCTCCACACATGCAAATTCCTTCTAATCTGGAATTATGCAACACCTTTCCTAAATTAGTTTGCTTCTATTTACATATTTATTTCTGGGTCTATAAATATGTCTGTTCTTCAAGAGTCTCTGTTGAACCAGTTATAAAATCTACCTGTTGAAATAAAATACTGAACATGTGTTCACTTTTTAATATATACAAACTATTTTATATTTTTCTGAAAATTATTTTTTAAAAAGAAAAGGAAAAAGCTGAAATATGACTAATGATGACAAAAAAGACTCAGAGCAAAATGAAACAGAAAACACCAAAAGAATATATCTGAAACACAAGATGCAAGCCTTCAGATGTCATCAGTTCATATTCAATTTACACTCTTGTTTACCTTGATCATTTTTGTCACTATTATTTGCAAACTCTGGTGAGTATTTGAAACAATCTAGGCCCAGAAGTTCCTGCTGTTGCTTTAAAATTTCATCCATCAGTCTGGAATTATTTCTTTTGAAAATACCTTTAAAAATGAACAAAACACAAGTCAGTCATAACGAGGTTAATTTATCTCCTTGAAATATTAATGGATATTCACTCCAAAAACTAGATCCAGAGCTGAATAAATCCTAAATAAAGCAATAATGAATAATTCTAAACTAGAATGTAAAAGATAAACAGAACAAAATCTGTTAACAAAAGAGACTGACAAGGGTTAACTACTTACCAGAATGGGAAAATGACAAATTTAGACCTAGAAGGGAATTCTAACAGCTCATTTACTAGAAATCCGTACTTACAGAATAAGAAACAAAATGCCTATTGGGCTTTCCCAAGAATTTATCTGCTCCTGACTCCCAGTCTAACATATTTCTCTGTAGATTTATTTACTCTGCACATTAATACTAATTCTTCATTTTGATTTTTAATGAAAAACTAATGTGAATTATGTATACAAAGTAAAGAGACAAAAACTCAAGATTGAGTAAATTCCAAGAGAAATAAAACAATAAAATGAGTTTTTGATCCTCCAACCATGCACAGCAAAGTCAACACTTGACCACCACGCAAGAGAACAATGGAAGACTACTTAACACACATTAATACAAATCTAACAGAGCTCTAACTAGTTTTTAAGTTTTTTCAGAGGCAGCTTTTCTAGTGAGTGATCGCTGCTTTTTTGACCTTACTCAAGTGTTCGTGTTCTGTGCTCTCAGGCCTGACTCTCGGTCAGACACTGGGAGAAAGAACATGGGGGTTATGTGTGCATGTTTAAGAGCCAAGAATTCACCACACACAAAAAGTAAGCTGTTGTGTATGTGAACAGCAGTTTACAAAAGCAGGTTCACAGGGTGGAAGGAAGTAAAAGAAGCAAGATTTCAGCTGAGCTGAACCTAGAAAGCTAAAAAGAAAACAGAGAAGAAATTAAATGAGGAAAATGCTCAAAAGCCAGACAATGGTGAAGGATGGCTCTAATGTTTTTCAGACTGTCTACCAAACAGGAAACTAGCAAGCTGTGAGCGAATGGAACTGTGTGGACCTGTGTATTTTCAGAACTTGGCTGGCACTGCACAAGGATGCCCAACAGCAGCAGACTCCATGCTGAACAGGTGAGGTGATAAAGGCGAGAGTTCACCTCAGAGGAAGGACTGTGAGTGACGCCCATGTTCTCCCTCAGGGGTTACCTGAAAGGTCCTAGCTCATTCAAGGTCACAGAATACAACCCTCTCGTAAGTGGGGAAATCTATGAAAAGGACTGGCTACAAGGAAAAGACAAACTCAGTTTTAGATGGCTTATGACAGCCTGTGTGAGCAGGCACCACCAGGTGACAGACAGCCACGAAGACACAAGGAGGAGCACACACCACTCTGATCAAGTCAGGATCTCCTCCGCCAGCTCAAGGCGCACACAGAGGCACAGCGGGGGGCTGCTGTGAGAGGCCTATCAGAGACTGATGGGGGGCTACCCACCTTGAAATGGGGGTGCACAGACAAGATGGGACAAGTACGAGCTCCAAAGAAAATGGGCAAATACGGAGAAAAGAATATGAAGACTCCACAGTTACAGGACTACAGCCTCCAAACATTAAAATGAACATATGGAACACTCATATACAGAGAATGAAGAAAAAAAAATGTGTTCCTAAATAGTAACAGGATTTTTAAAGGAAAGTGGTTCATGTCAGGAGTTGCTTGAATAGCAATGTTTAAGACAGTAATACTTGTACATGATATTACAGATGTTGGGCATAATTGTTAGTTTCAAATCAGAAAGAAAACCTACATGTAAGATAAGGAAGAATATGCTACTGCGTGGCTACATATAAACATATGACATAGGCTTACGAATGCCACAAGATTTCCAGTTATCTCTGCAGGCAAGAAAAGGACAGGCCGACCACACTGCTGTGGTCTGGACTATAGGTATCAATTCTAGAACACAGCTGAATTTCAAAGCCTTCTTAGCTTAAAATAAAAAAAGCTGCTCAATGTTCCGGTCAAAACATGATCTGACTATAAATAAATGAGTCTGTTTTCATATGAATCAAATTCTGCTCATTCTGACAGCAGCTACACACGAGGTCCTGTCCTGTCTCTCAAGCCGCTTTGCGTATTATGTTCAAAGACACCAGCTTCTTCTCCTGCCAGTTCTTTCACTGAGGCCTCAGAGAAAAGCACTTGGGGACCTGTGCTCCCTGAGGCACTCAGTCCTCAAGATGTCATGGTTAGTCAACAAAACCGTTGCTGTCTCTCTGTAACCTTGTTCTTCAGACTCCAGGGTCCCAGAGTGTTACTGCTAGTCCCCACGCTGCTTCCCTGGGTCCCCCCTCAGCTTGCCTGGACATCCTCTTCCCACCGCGCCAGGCTCCTCTTCTGACTGACCCTTACCGCCTGTCCCTGAGCTCCTCCTCCTTCTGGAGCCCAGTCCTTCACAAGATTTGAAAGCTCTAAGGGCCAAGACAAGCACAAAGGAGTGTGGCAAAATCTTGGGTGCACACTTAAGGTGCCAAAAGTTAAATCATTTAATGTGTTAGGCTCAAACGGAGCCTCTCCGGGAGACGCGCCCCAGAGAGACGCGCAGTCAGAGTATCGATGCAACAGCAAGAGGTTTATTCGAGTACCAGCGCTGGGACCGTCCTAACACGCAGGAAAGGGCGGCCCAGAATTACAAATTTTTACAACGTTTATACCCGCAATTTTAGCTTAAGCAAAGTGTTGTCACTTCACTGGCTCGTTTAGGCAAGAGGTCTCTATCTTATGGGCTAGCTTAGGCAAGGGGTCTCTATTTTATTGGCTCTGTACGCTGTCCTTTAAGTTTATGGAGGGATTACCTTACTTGTACTGCCCGGAGAGGTCTCTCCTTATCTTGCACAGTTGGGATTTCTTGTATTACCCGGAGAAGTCTCTCCTTATCCGTTTCTAAGAACTGGAGAGCTTTGCAGGAAACAGGAACTTAGGCCTACTGCTTTTTGAAACCTGTCCTAGATTTTGACTTTACATTTCCCCCCTTTTCTTTGGACTAATTATAATCTTATAATTATAGGCCATCTTCGGAGGTGGCTATAGCTTGATATCTTAAAACTTGAATTTGTACAGCATTAATTCGTTCTCTAATGAAAGCAAGCAAGCAATTGAGGACACACGGTCCTAAGGTGAGCATCAGTAATATCACTAGTAGGGGACCTAGGAGAGTTGATATCAGGGTCGTGAGCCAGGGCGAAGAGTTAAACCATGACTTGAACCACCCCTGTTGTTGTTCTCTTTCTTTTTGTCTGTTAGCTAGTCTCTGACTTTGGACATGGAATCTCTGACTATTCCTGAGTGGTCTATGTAGAAGCAACACTCTTCTCTTAAGGCAGCACAAAGCCCTCCTTGTAAGAACAGAAGGTCTAGCCCTCTTCTGTTTTGGAGCACTACCTCCGAGACGGAGGTGAGAGATTCTTCTAATTTGGATATAGATTCTTCTAAGGCCCTAATGTCTGTATCTATCGCATCTCGGAGCCCCTGGAAGTAGTGGGGCTGGAGGGCCAACGCAGTTCCCCCTGTGGCAGCACCAGCTGTTATTCCTAATCCTAGAAGTACTGCTAAAGTCATGCTGACGGGTTCTCGCCTGAACCTGACTTTGTTTTTCCAAATGTCTAGGACTTCCTGGTCTGTGTGATATATTAGCCAGGGAACTAGCTGCACCATAACGCAATAGTTGGAGGTCTGGCTTAGCACCTGGAGATTTATACATGGGGTAAGTCCAGTATTGCTGGCCCATCAACCATTTTGATTTGGGAGAAGGTAACTGTCTCTGGTCGGGAGGGTCAGGGTGACATTGCATAGGTGGGTATGGCTATGGGGCACCTGTCCTATACATAAGCCTTGTCCTGTTACGGACGTCAGAGTAATCTTGGTCGAGGAGGGCTGCCATCTACAATTAGAGGAGTCAGTAGCAAGGGAATAATTGCCCATTAAGCTTATCCCTTCATAGAAAGGGGGTGCTACATCGTAGCAGAGCCAGCAGGTTTGAGTCATGTTAGGGTCGGTGAGACTTAATACCTGATAGGCTTGTGGGACCATTTTGAGGAGCCCGTCACTGGTTTTTGTTGGGGGTCCTGAGACGGGCTCTGTGGGCACTGATCGAGAACTAGGAATCGGGCTTGACTGGGATCTAGGCTGACTTGGGGCAGGAGTTGTGCTCAGACGGGGCCGCGGCTGACTCAGGATAGGGTTTGGTCCAATGGCTCAGGGTGGGGGAGAAGAGATTTTAAGCCGGACAGTGAAAGTGAGGCCACCATCAGACCCTGTCTGGTAGAGGCGTAAACCCCGTGTTTTACCTTTCATCCAGGCCGTTCTCTGTTGTCTTCCCTGGGGGGTGAACTGTATATCTGGGGGTTGCAGGAGAAGTTGAGGCACGGCCCCTCACCTATCCAAGTGTTCCCGGTTAGGTGACTTAACACTCCTTTGGACGTGTGGGCATGGGGTGTTACCCTGACATTGCTGGAAGGTAAGGCTGGCGCCTGAACTTTTCCTTTTTACTGTAACATAACCCCAACTGGAGGACGGTTTCCAGTAAGTATCTCCAGTGGTTTCACACCCCCACTGGTAACAACAGTAAGACTCCAAGCCCCACACTTATTAGATTCTGCTCGGCTTAGTCTATCTCTGGGGCACACATATATTGGTAAGTTTCTTAGGGCACTCCGTAATTCTGGGTGCGCACAGCCATATCCCACACTTTGCATTTTATGGGTAGCACACATTTTAGTGATGCAGGTGGGTTCTCCTTGGCATTCAGGAAGCCCGGGGACTTTGGTTGTTTTTCCACCGTTATAGTGGAAGTCGGGTATGTCCCAAGAGTCTAAGCCTGCCGCTAATTGACAGAGGTCAGGAGTAAAGGTGGGCCACCAAGCATATGGGGCAGCCTTTTTGGAGATGGACCATACTGTCTCTCCGGTTTGAGAGATTATGTCCCAGGTTAAGTCTCTAGGGGCATGTGGGTTGGGGAAAACCACATTTGTTAGGATCAACAGCTTCAGTATTTCTTCCCACACCCTGAGTACTTGTGGCAGCATCGTGGGCGCCGGGCCGGTGGATCTTGATCTTAAGTGGGTTGCTGGTCTGCTGAATCTTCTAGTTTGTGGTGTCTGGAGGTTGGGTTGGCTTGACGTGAGAGGCGTGGATCCAAGCCGCGATGCCGTCAACCTTGACTGCAGAGGGAGTGGTCAGGAGCACGGAGTAGGGCCCTTTCCAGCGAGGTTCTAGGTTTTGAGCCCGATGTCTGTGCACGTACACTGAGTCACCAACCTGGAACGGGTGGGGGAGATCTAAGGTCCCGGGTCGGTATGCCTCGGCCAACTGTTTCCATAAGTCTTGTTGAACAGCTTGGAGGCCTTTAAGTCTGGCACACAGTTTACTGGGTGTCAGGTTGGGGAGTATCCCCAAGTCAAACATTGCAGTTAAGGGAGGAGGGGCCCCGTACAGGATTTCAAAGGGAGTTAGTCCAAAAGTAGTTGGGGTGTTTCTGACCCGGAAGAGGGCTAAGGGAAGGAGCATCACCCAGTCAGCACCGTCGGCTTCTACGGATAATTTAGTTAGGGTCTCTTTTAGAGTTCTATTTATTCTTTCTACTTGGCCAGAACTCTGGGGTCTATATGCACAATGTAATTTTCAATCAATCCCCAGTACTTTAGCAACTCCCTGACTTACCTGGGTGGTAAAAGCAGGCCCACTGTCTGACCCTATTACCTTAGGCACTCCGAAGCGAGGGAAGATGTCTTCTAAAATCTTTTTGGTTACCACCTGGGCAGTCTCTTTCTTTGTTGGGAAAGCTTCGACCCATCCTGAAAAGGTATCTATAAAAACTAAAAGATATTTGTTACCATATCTAGCAGGTTTGATTTCTGTAAAGTCAATTTCCCAATACATTCCAGGCCGGTTTCCATGGAGTCTCTTTCCGGAGGGGGCCTTGCTCGGGTAAGCGTTAACTACTTGGCAGGCTTTACAGCCTTGGACTATTGAGTGAGTTATCTCTGGGAGTCCGGGAATAACATAGTCAATATTTTTTAAAACAGTTATAAGTTTTTTTGCTTCTAGGTAGGTCCACTGGTGCATTTGACGGATCATCTGCTCAGCTCTGAGTCGGGGCAAGATGACTTTGGCGTCTTTAGTGACCCTGGCTGAAAGCTGTGGATCAAAGTTTCCACCCAAGTCGCGGATGGCAGTCAAGTCCTGGGCAGTATATTGAAGCGGCTGGTCCCACTGTGGAGTTGGCGAGGCGGGAGCAGCCTGCAGGGCTAGGACAATCTCTGTTCTGCTAGCCACCTTTTTAGCTTCTCGATCGGCCATCTGGTTTCCTCGGGCTATCTTGGAAGTGTCTTTTTGGTGACCCGGACAATGGATTATACTGACCTTGAGGGGGAGGTGGAATGCTCCCAGCAGGGCGAGGATTTCAGTTTTATTTTTTATTTCTTTGCCGGCCAACATTAGGAGCCCTCTCTGTTGATAGATGGCTCCATGAACATGAGCCGTGGCGAAGGCATATTTACTGTCTGTGTAAATATTTACCTTTTTATCTATTGCCAGTTCTAGGGCCTTTGTTAGTGCGATGAGTTCGGCCCGCTGAGCGGAGGTGCCTTCAGGTAAGGCTTGGGCCCAGACGACTTGCTTACCGTCGACGATGGCGGCGCCTGCGCTTCGTTGTTCGTGTTCTATGTAGCTGCTGCCGTCAGTAAACCAAGTCACTTCTGCATCTGGCAGGGGTTGATCAGACAGGTCTTTTCTCCATCCATGTGTCTCAGCTAGAATCTGCAAACAGTCATGCTCGGGGGTCTCAAGGTCAGGGTCAGGCAACAGAGTGGCAGGGTTTAGGTTGCTTGCAGGAGTAAAAGAGATCCGGTCTGAATTTAATAGTAAAGTCTGATAATGGGTCATTCTAGCATTAGTGAGCCATCGATCTGGGGGCTGACGAACCACGTGTTCTAGGGCATGGGGGCAGTCACAGTCAAATTTTGCCCTAGAGTTAATTTATCAGCATCTTTTATTACAGTGGCCACTGCCGCTATTATTTTCAGACAGGGGGGCCATCCAGCCACTACAGGATTGAGTTTTTTTGACAGGTAGGCCACTGGTCTCTTCCATGGCCCCAATTTTTGGGTAAGCACTCCCTTGGCTGTTCCCTTCTGCTCAGCCACAAACAGGTGAAAAGGCTTGGGTACATCTGGGAGCCCTATAGCTGGGGCTGTCAGCAGTGCCTTTTTAAGGTTGTCAAAGGCTGTTTGCTCTGTCTCAGTCCATTTGAATGGTTGGCTCTCTTGGGTAAGAGGGTATAGAGGGGCTGCAAGCTCAGCAAATCCCAGTATCCACAACCGGCAGAATCCCGCCGTCTCCAGAAACTCTCTCATTTGCTTAGCTGTCTGGGGGGCTGGGATGTGAAGTACAGTCTCTTTTCTTGCCTCTGAGAGCCATCTCTTAGAATGTACCGCAGGTAACTGAGCTGTTTCTTGCAGAGTTGGGCCTTTGTGGCTGACGCTCGATATCCTACTTGTCCCAGGTTGATCAGGAGTCATTGGGTACCTAGATTGCATTCAGCTTCGGAAGAGGCCGCTAGTAGCAGGTCATCAACATACTGAAGGAGGGTTACCTGTGGGTTTTGTTCTCGGAATGGCGCCAGGTCACGATGAAGGGCTTCATCAAAGATGGTGGGGGAGTTCTTGAACCCCTGTGGAAGTCGCGTCCACATCAGCTGTGCTGTTTTTCCTGATTCTGCATCTCGCCACTCAAAGGTGAAGAGGGGCTGGCTGGCAGGACTCAATGGCAGGCAAAAGAATGCATCTTTTAAGTCCAGCACTGTGTACCACACCTGTTCTGGAGGCAAAGAGCTCAGCAGGTTGTAAGGGTTAGGTACAGTTGCGTGGATATCTGTTACCCGCTTGTTGACTTCTTTTAAGTCCTGGACTGGACGATAGTCATTGGTGCCAGGTTTGTGGACAGGCAGCAGCGGAGTGGTTCCATGCTTACTGGCACTTTTTGAGAACTCCCAATTGTAGCAGCCGGTGGATATGGGGTCTGATGCCTTCTTGGGCTTCTCTGCTCATAAGGTATTGTTTCACTGATATGGGAGTGGCTGAGGCTTTAAGTTCGACTAGGACATCAGGCTGCTGCCTGGCCAATCCCAAACCGGCGGTTTCAGCCCAAGCGTCAGGGAACTGCTGAAGCCACCATTTTATATTATCATCGCCCTGTTGGGGGGGCTCAAAAAGTCGATACTCATCGTCAAGCTTAACTGTCAAGGTGTGGAGTATTTTTCCTTGGCCATCTCTAATTTGGGGACCTTCTGGCAGGAAGTGAATCTGCGCACGTCGTTTGGTCAGCAAGTCTCACCCCAACAAAGGGTAAGGGCATTCAGGAATGACCAGGAACGAATGGGACACTTGGCCCAGTCCTAGGTTGACTGTTCTTTCAGTAGTCCACGGATAAAATTTGTTTCCGGTTGCACCCTGTACCAGCGAGCGTTTTTGGGACAAGGGGCCTTTTGTCTTTAATAACACAGAGTGTTCTGCTCCAGTGTCAACTACAAACTCCACTGGAGTCCCCTCCACTGTAAGGGTTACCCTAGGTTTGGGGAGGGGTGCCGAACCCCGTCTTTCCTAATCACTGTCTTCTAAGGTAAGAACCGTCTGTGGGGAGGTATCTCGGGAAGCTTTAGTTTTCTTTTTCCTTTTTGGACAATCCTTGGCCCAGTGTCCGTATTCCTTGCAGTATGCGCACTGGTCTTTGTCTAAATCTTGTCGGTGGGAGGCTGTACTATTTTTTTTCTTTAGTGTTCTACTGCTTTGCTCCAAATTTCTCCCTTCTCTGACTGCTGTAGCTAGGATTCGGCTGAGATTTTTATTCTTTTTTCCCTTCTTAGCTCTCTATCATCCTGTTCTTTTTGTTTTCTTTCTTCTTTTTCTTCCTCTGTCTCTCTACTGTAGAATACCTTCTCTGCCACTTGGACTAAGTCTTTTAGGGACTTATCTTGTAAGTTTTCAATCCTCTGCAACTTCCTCTTTATGTCTCTAGCTGACTGATCTATAAAGGCCATTATTACAGTAGCCCGTTGGCCATCTGAGGATGGGTCAAAGGGGGTGTATTGTCTAAACGCTTCCATTAGCCGCTCGAGGAAGGCGGATGGGGATTCATCCGGTCTCTGCATTACCTCTCTAACCTTAGCCAAATTAGTGGGGCGTCTAGCTGACCCTCGGAGACCCACCATTAGAAGCCGACGATACTCACGGAGGTGCTCCCTACCTTCTGGTGAACTGAAGTTCCAGTCAGGTCGAGTCAGAGGAAAGGCCTCATCAATCTCGTTAGAGAGCTGAGTTGGCCTCCCATTGAACCCAGGGACATTCTTGCGGGCCTCTAAAAGTACTCCTTGTTTTTCTTCAGTAGTCAGGAGCGTCTGCAGGAGCTGCTGACAGTCATCCCATGTAGGCTGATGGGAATGGAGGAGAGATTCTAACAGGTTAGTGAGGGCCTGTGGGTTATCAGAGAAAGAAGGATTTTGATTTTTCCAGTTATACAGATCTGAGGCAGAAAAAGGCCAGTACTGGAGGAGATGGAAGGGTTGAGCGCCTTCTTCATTCGGGGGGATTGGAGGTCCGAAAGCCCTAAGGGGCAGGGCTGCGGAGTTTTGGGGGTGGCCGCACGACGACCGCGGTTCTGGCAGCGGGGCCTTTTATCTCAGGTGGTGGGGCTGAGGGCACTGCGGGCGGGGCCACAGGGGGGAGGCAGATCCAGAAGCAGGAGGTCCGTGTTACTATTATCAGAGAGCACTTTTTCTTTCGGTTTCGGCTCGGCTACCGTCATTACTGTGGAGGGAAGGGGGTTAGCCGATGGGAGGAATGGTTTTACCCAGAGGGGAGGTTGCAGGACAAGATCTTCCCAGGTTATAATATAAGCTATTTGGTCTGGATGTCCTCCCGATTTTTTAAAAACCTTCTGTTTCACTGCTAAAATCTTATCTACACAAAAGGATCCTTCTGGAGGCCAATCTACACTAAAGGTGGGCCACTCAGAATGGCAATAGGTCTGCCACCGATCTTTTTTGACCAAGGCTGACAAATTCTGAGCTCTAGACTTTACTTCTTTCCAATGTTCTAATGTTAGAGACAGTGGAGTGGCGATTGTTTGGCCCATTCTTGATCTGAAATTTTACACAACAGAAAACACTGAACAGATAATAAACAAGGCACTACAACACAAAACTTTTCCTCCTATCGGCGATTCCCACAACAGAAACAGAACTGTCGTCCCAGGACGCAGCTGAGGACGAAGTTTTCCGAATAAAGACGGATTCGTCCTTGAAAAATCACCTCCGGGGTGTCCCCCGAGGTTAACCCTTGACGCGCCGTTTCCTCGGCTGACCGTCGTGCAACATTACCCTCACGAGTCTTATTTCGGGTTACACAGACTGAACCAGAATCAGAACCAATCAGAACCGATAGCCAACAAGACAAGTACAAAGGCACAGAAACAGACACCACGAGTGAGTTCACCAGTTGCTTACCTCCGATATCTGGAGTGCGGGGTCCCGGAGGCGCGTCAATTCCCGGTCAGGGAACCATCATGTTAGGCTCAAACGGAGCCTCTCCAGGAGACGCACCCCAGAGAGACGCGCAGTCAGAGTATCGATGCAACAGCAAGAGGTTTATTCAAGTACCAGCGCTGGGACCGTCCTAACACACAGGAAAGGGCGGCCCAGAATAACAAATTTTTACAACGTTTATACCTGCAATTTTAACTTAAGCATAAACTTAAGCTAGTTTAGGCAAGGGGTCTGTATCTTATGGGCTAGCTTAGGCAAGGGGTCTCTTATTTTATTGGCTCTGTACGCTGTCCTTTAAGTTTATGGGGGGATTACTTCACTTGTACTGCCCGAAGAGGTCTCTCCTTATCTTGCATAGTTGGGATTTCTTGTATTACCCGGAGAAGTCTCTCCTTATCCGTTTCTAGGAACTGGAGAGCTTTGCAGGAAACAGGAACTTAGGCCTGCTGCTTTTTGAAGCCTGTCCTAGATTTTGACTTTACAAATGCAATTCGTGAATTCAAATTTTAAAAGAAAAGAGGATCAAGATTTGGTTTGAATATCTCCAGTTCCTGACCATCCCTAAGTGTATCTACAAGTTCTGTGCACCTGTAAGAGTGAACAAAGCTAACACAGGACATCACCTGCCACAACAAACCAAGTTTGAAACAAACAAGAGCAAAGTAAAGTACTCTCTGCCTGAGAGTAAATCACAGGCAGGCACAGTAGGCTGTGGCTCAAAAGAGGACAGCAAGTGTACACAGTAGGGAGACAGCACAGAGACCAAAACACAAAACACTGCCCAGCTGTTTACATGAATAAAAAAAAACCTGGGCCCACCTTGTACTATCTCTAGGACCCTCTCTACAGCACCAAAGCCCCAAGCTTCTATGAAGCCCGAAGTCTGCTGTCCACATCCCTGCCACCCATTGTAGCCTTCCTTCCCAGGACACTAACTAGGCTACTCCCCACCCTTCTAGTGACATCACTAGGTGACCACCACCTCACTCACCTAAAGGTATACCTTCAAATTTGGGATGCTGTGGATGTGAAGGTGATCTGGCGGTGACATCTGCCACCCCACTGATCACCAGAGTTGATTCAGTTGAGCTGGCTGGGTGGTGTCTCCTTTCTCCCTTACTGCTCCACAACATTCCACTCAAAACTGCATGCTACGTCAAAGAGAACAACCAGTCCAGACAGAGGATGACCACCTCCTTGGTCAAGGGTATATTAGTAGCTGTACTACCGGCTAGAACCTCCAAACAACTGTGGTATCTTCAAATGGCTTCTAAAACACTATTAACAAGTGCAAGTAATTCAATTCACACCTATCAAACAAATGAACCTATTTCTTTGTAGCTCCCTCTGGTTCTCAAAAATACATGGAGTGACCCATGCATAATGACATACCCTCTAATTCCTGCTACTCAAAAGGCTGAGGCAGGAGTTTTGCCAGTATAAGGCTAGTCTAGTAATTTAATGAGACTGTCTCAACATTTTGAAAAGGGGAGGGGGCTAGGCATATAGGTCAATGGTTGAGCCTCACTTGCCTAGCATGAAGGCAGATGGCTAGGTTTTATCCTCAGTACTGCAGAGAAAAGGGGGAGGGAAGGGAAAGGGAAAGAGGGAGGAAGAAGGAGAGCCCAATAGAGAGACTCCAATCATACCTTTTAAGGTCCGATACCCATAAATCTCCAAGTTTACCTCACAGGCCAGCTAAACCATCACCTGCCTATCCGTCTTCCTGTAAGCCACATTCCATTCAATAGGAGTTCCACACTTGTTTAATGCACAGAGCTATCAGTGCCAGAAGAAAAATGCCACCTAAGAACAGAACCTAGAGGGATGTGTCACTGGAAACTTTTTTTTTTTTTAACATTTCCAGAAACCTCTCACAATAAAAGCTGATACTTCCTTAATACAGAGAAGCAGAAATTCTATTCAGAAGGAAAAATAGCCACCTGGCACAATGGTACATGCCTATAATGCCAGTGTTTAGGAAGCAGAAGCAGAAGGATCACCATTAGTTTGGGCCAGCCTGGGATACACAGCCAGCCTGAAGAGATTATCTTTAAAAAAAACATAGGGCCGGGGATTTAGCTCAGTGGTTCCGGTGCCTGCCTTGCAAGCTCAAGAGGCCAGGTTTGGGGCCGGGGAGTTAGCTCAGCGGTTCCAGCGCCTGTCTTGCAGGCGCAAGGGCCTGGGTTCGATTCCCCGGTAACCACATAACCCACACCCAGCAGCAACCAGTGCCACATACCACAGTGCCGGGCGTGGTGGCTCACGCCTGTAATCCCAGCACTCGGGAGGCAGAGGTAGGAGGATTGTGATGTGAGTTTGAGGCTGAGCTCAGGGCCAGCCTGAACCACAAAAGCGAGACCCTGTCTCCAAAAACCTAAAAAAAAAAAAAAAAAAAAGAGGCCAGGTTTGATCCCCAGTAACCACATACAATGCTGGGCGTGGTGACTCACACCATCAGCAATCAGTACCACATACCAAAATGCCAGCAGAGCACAGTGGCTCATGCATGTAATCCTAGCACTCGGGAGGCAGAGGCGGGAGGATTGCTGACTTCGAGGTTGTCTGAGTTCAGGACCAGCCTGAACTATGAAGTGAGACCCTATCTCAAAAAAACTGAAAAAAATACCCCAAAACTACACACATACACACACACACACACACACACACACACACACACAATAGGGGCCAGGTATGTAGCTCATAGTACCACATCTGCCTGGCATGCACAAGGTCCTGAGTTCAATCCTTGGTAGTAAGGGAGGGGGGAATATATATATACATAATAGTAATGGAAAAAATTATAGGGGCTCAATTACAAAGTATCTAAAATATATAATAATAATGGAAAAAATTACAGAGGCACAATTACAAAGTATCTTTTACAAAGATTTTCATAGTTACTTTAAATAGAACCTTTGCCTTTGCTCTTTTAGATGAAAAGCTAAAACTGTAGAACAGAATTTTAGGGTCTACGGTACAGTTCAGTGGTGAAGCACTGAGAGAGCACTTACTAGGTGAGGGTGGTTTCTGGCAAGTGCTTAGATGAACAGATGAGGACCACTGCACCTCAAGCCCCCTAGCCTGATCACACCTGTAGTGCTCATTCACACACACACACACACACACACACACAGACACACAAAGTGGGGCCAGGCTAGGGCACAGGCTTGGGGGAACAATTCAGGATTACTGCTTTGGACATGTTAGACATTTGAGATGCTCAGGAACAGCCAAAGGGAAGTTCCAGGAGAGGAACGGCAAACACAAACAGGTCAGGGGCTAGATACAAACAGCTCCAGGGCATAGCTGCTTGGAGCCTTGGGGAGGGGCACCCTCCAGGGAGACTAAGCCACCTGGTTCATTCATGCTGTTCATGACCGCGGTTCATTCACACAGCTTCAGCAGCTCAAACTTCCGAAGCCCTCTAGGACATGAGACAGAAAGGAAACATAGGCAGCAAGACAAGAGAAATCGGCACACACGTGGTGTCACAGAGCTAGGGGCAGCAAAGATGTCGGAGACTGGAATGAACCATTCCATCGTGAGATCACATACTGCTTTCAGGTCCTCAGTGGGCTCCTAAAAGCTTCACCGGAAGTTAAAATGACATGGGAAGATTTCTAGGTCTCAGTGTTTACTCTAACTTCACGCTCAACCCAACAAGTGGTGGAATTTTAAGGACACAAGTACACAGTCAGCAAATCTTGTCTGCATTCTTTAGTTCTTCTAAAATTCATGTCAAATATATACTCAAATCTCTAAAATAGTGCCTTCTAAAATACACTGATGTGTTCTTTTAAATCTAAAATTAAAACTTTTGATGTGGTTGTTCATACCCCTCTGTAGAACGAGACTTTTTAAGAAATATTTAATGTATATCCATAAAGTCAAAAAGAAGGGGAAATATCTCACCAGCTACAAAATTAAAGCAATACATTTTTATAAACACCCTTCCAACTAGCCTGCCTTTTAAAAAACCGGTCACCTAAAAAAGTTACCGAGTGGTTTCCCTCCTTTAACTTCTCTAAAGACCCGACTACAATGTAACACTATATTGAAGGGGTTCTGAAGAAGAAAACGTGCTTATGGTACAATTATTTAAAGTAAAGAAAAACCTAGTACAAGTTGAGTGCCTAAAGTGGTCATAACAGAACAAATTAACCACTAAACCATTTATTTCTACAGAGTACCTTCTCACAGAACAACAATTACACTGGACTAGGTGATCTGCAACCAGGGAAAGGCCTGTGATGATGGTGCAATGTCAGACAATCAGGATGGTTGAGCTTCTAGCAGCAGCGACGCTAGGATGGAGCCCACCATCCCAAGCTACATCCCCAGCTCAGGATGCGTATTTTAAAAATGACTGTCTGGACATAGTGGTGCACTTATAATCCCTGCTCTCATAAAGGCTGAGGCAGGAGGATGGTCATGAGTTTGAGGCCACCTTGGACTACACAGTGAGTTCAAACCCAGCCTGAACTCAGCCTGAACTGCACAGTGAGATTCTGTCTCAAAACAAAACAAAATGAAACAAACAAATGTCTCTGACCCACTGAGAAAGTTAACAGAAAACATAGAGCAGGTATGCCCTCAGAATGACCATTCACACTGGTGATATGAAGAAAACTCTTCTTTGCCTTTAATTTCTTTTATAAGTAGTTCCTACCTCTTCCAGTTAAGTACTCCCTTTCCAGGGCTGTCAGCTGCCCCAACATAAGGAGACATGACCCTGGAGTGATTGCTGTGGCCCTTCTCTCTCAACAGCAGGAGCCAACATAACACAGAAGTGCAAAGCTTTTGGATAAAATCTGCTTCAGATTCTAGATCTGGATCTTGGCTTTTTGATTCTCACTCTTGATCTGTGGAATCACTGAAGAATTTAATACACTTTTTAATACACTTTTTTTTTTAAACAGTACCTGGTATAAGATAAGAACACATCAAAACCGTAATTACAGGGGCGGGGATTTAGCTCAGTGGTTCTGGTTCCTGTCTTGCAAGCGCAAGGACCCAGGTTCGATCCCTGGTAACCACATAACAATACTGGGTGTGGAGACTCACACCCAGCAGCAACCAGTACCACATACCACAGTGCCGGGCGTGGTGGCTCAAGCCTGTAATCACAGCACTCGGGAGGCAGAGGCAGGAGGATTGCTGTGATGTGAGTTGGAGGCTGAGCTCAGGGCCAGCCTGAACTACCAAGAGAGACCCTGTCTCCAAAAAAAAAAAAAAATTGCATATTACTAAGATTATAATACAGACATCTTCGTTAAAAGATGGGGGAACTCAAAAAGAAGGAAGCTCAGAGAAGGAAATGGTTTCATAAATTTAAGACGAAAGACTGAAGATGTAAGTCAGTGATAACCTTCAGCCACACAGGTAAGTCCCCAGCTAGAAAAGGAACAGTGCGTGCTGAAACCAGGAAGTGCAGGTCACCAAGGCAAAGGTCACCAGCAGAAGCTGCCTCTCCAGGCATCTTCACAAGCAAAGGAAGGCACTCCAAGGTTGTCTCTGAGTACATCTCATACAATCACATCTTCCCCTGGACTTTCAAAACTACTGGGCCTCTACTACAACATAAGGAGAAATCATACTTGCTAAGTAGGTCTGTGTCAGTGTCCCAAGTGTAAACTGCTAACTCCGCTGGTACAATGCAGGAAACAAACTGCTCACTTGCAGAAAGGCAGCAGTGTGAATGCCAGGACACACTCTGCCCACCCTGGCACAGGCCTAATACCATGCCACATACCAGGAGATGCAGACATGAGGACAGTCACTGGGGAAGACCATATGTACACGTGTGTGTATGTGCCTGCGTGCACACACACAATAGGGGACAAGTCCTTCAGACAGTCCTAAGCAGACTCCAGAGCAGGGCAGGACAGGAACGGGCAATCAAGAGAGGGACAGGAAACACTCAGAGGCCGGCAACTGCTGCCTCACTGGTAGGCAGCCAGTAACAGACACCAATCCAGAAGGGGTAACACCTCAACTATGGGAATGCAAATGCCATAAAAGCTACACAAAGAGCTAAGAGAGAAGTTGAGAAGGCCAGGAGCACACTGCACAGAATAACCATGCAGGACATGCAGTCACCCTGAGAAAGCTCCAGCTACCTTCTTGGATGTCTGATCATTCCCAAGAAAGCTCTGAGTACTTTATGGGATGTCTGCTCATCCTGAGAAAGCTCACACCAGCTGTGTGGTGCAGCTATGCAAATGAAGATGGAGACCAGCCTAATCTCCTCCCTCTAGCTACAGTAAACCAGACAGCAGATACTTGACAAGAAAGCTTCATGTCCCTGTCCACTTTCTGTCTGCAATGTTGAGAGACCCCAAGGAAAAGTGCTCAATTGAACTGAATCAACATATAAACTTGGGCTGAGGATTTAGCCCAGTTGTACTGGGCCTAACATATAAGGGCCCCTGTCAATACCCAGTACCACAAAAAAGGGAGTTGGGAGTAGGAATTTAGTGGTTCTGGCACCTGCCTCATAAGCGCAAGGTCCCAAGTTTGATCCTCAGTCAAAAAAATGTAAACTATTTCAAAACATTATACTTTGGGGAAGAGCTTTACAAAACAGATAAATAGAAGAGTTACCCAAGTCTTCATCATACCTCTTTTCCAACTTTTCACCAAACTTCTCTATGCTGTCCATGCTACCCATACTCCTTTCGCATCCAAGTTCAGCAGTCTTCTGGGAACAAGCCGCTGCGGAGACCCCACTCCCACTGGCTTAAGGAACCCAATCCAAATTCCAGCTGCTCCTGCCAGGTCCTGCTCAGATGTCACTCCCATTTCTTCCAAGGAAGATGCCTGATACCGATACCAACTCATGTTCCTCAGCACACAAAGTCCACCCGTGTTCTCTTCTTCTCCGGCCAGTGTCTAGAAGAAGACCTGGTACTTAATAGCCAACTATTCTGTCACCATAAATGAGCAGCTCAATTGATCATAAACAAGGAGAAGTAAACTAAAGGTAAACTAAAGTTACTCTTACAAGAATAACTTAACTGCTCATTATTCTCTTTTTAAAAAACTTTCACAAAAGGACACAAATCTCTTCAAGTCTACTCAAAGAAAACACTCTTATCCCTTCAGTGCTTAGAGCTCAGTTTAACCTGACTTCTTTTATGTTCCTTATCATTTTTCTTTTGGAAAATATGACACAGGATATGTGAGTCATACCACAAAGTCAGTGACAGGATCTGCCAGGACAAGGAAGTGTGGCAACATCACAATCCATGCTAGGAAGCAGTCACCAACTCAAGTGATTAAACTATAAATTTCCCTTCCTACTAGAAAATTTAAAACTGTACCTCATTTAAAAGAATCATGCTACCAATACTCCTTCAGCCCCCGTGTTCAGCAATACCTTATACAATCCACTAAATATACTGCTGAATGGGTTTAATCTCCACTTTTAACTTATTTATTTTACTCCCCAGACAAGAGTGCTGCATCAGTCCAAGACTGTGTCATCTCCTGACAGACTCATGATTTCTACTGGTTTGTGTGGTTCCTACTCCACGATGTTAGCGGCTGAATTCATTAAACTTTACCATACAGGGCAATCATCATTTGACCACAGGCTTCTCAGTCACCTGATTCCCTGCGGCTTCAAGGAAGATGACAGGGCAGCCAGAGATTACTACTTACCCTGACAATCTTGCATTTAAGCCTGGCTATCTAAGCCTCTTTAACAAATGGTGCTGGAAAAGCTGGGCTTTAACCTGCGGAAGACTAAAGCTAGATCTCTTCCGCCGTGTACTAAACTAAAATCAAAGTGGATTAGAGATCTAAATATTAAAACAGACACTAAACCTGCTACAAGACAGGTCAGGTAAAAAACTCTTGACAATGGCTTAGGGAAAGACTTCATGAATAAAACCTTTATAGCAAGAGAACTGGCAGAATATATCAACAAGTAAGATCTCATCTTATTAAAAAGTTTCTGCACAGCAAAAGAAACCACACGCAGAGCAAAGACAACCAACAATATGGGAAAAAATTTTTACCAGCAGTTTCTCAGACAAAGGGCTACTATCTAGAATATATAAAGAGCTTAAAAATATCATCCTCCCCCAATTTAATGGCTCAATTAAAAAATGGGCATCTGAAATGAACAAACACTTTTAAAGAGAAGAAGTAAGAGCAGCTAAGAAGTATATGAAGAAATGCTCAATATCACTGGTCATTCAAGAGATGCACATGAAAACAATTTTGAGATTCCATCTTACTCCACAAAGAATGGCTGCTATTTCGAAATTAACCAGCACCAAATGCTGGCAAAGCTTTGGAGAAAAAGGAACCCTTCTCCACTGTTGGTGAGAATGTAGACTTGGGAAGATTCCTCAAAAAATTAGGATTAGAAGTCCCATTTGACCTTGCTATTCCCTTCCTAAGGATATACATGAAAGAATTAAAAGATTCATTATCACAGTGACATATGTGCACCCATATTTATAGCACCTCAGTTTGTGATAGCTAAATCTTGGAAACAACCCAAATCAACTGGAGACTGGATAAAGATGTGGTTTTTCCACAGAATGGAGTATTACTCTGCCATAAAATATTTCAAGTTTGAGTCATTCATACTCAAATGGACATACCTTCGGAACATACCCATAAGTGAAATAGGTCACAGGTGTGTAAATACCGTATCTTTTCTCTGGTATGAGACCAGGAACAGCACTTGCGACACTGGTTGGGACCCAGGGGTGGGACCGCGACCAGCACCGGCTAGAGACACTTGTTAGGGTTATCAAGAGTTGAGACCATGACCAGCATCAACTAGAGACACTGGCTTGGGGAGCCTGGAGGTGAGACTGTGACTACAGAGACACTTGCTGGGGTGATCCTGAACAGCACCGAGTAGAGACAATGACTGTGGTGACCTGAGAGTGAAGTCCTGACCAGCACCGCTAGTAACACCAGGATGACCGAGGGTGCGACTGTGGCATCGACTGGCAGAAGTCCCAAGCTGCCTATCACTGACTCACTTCAGTGGTGTCACATCACCAAAGCTGTCACATCAGCTAAAGCTCTCGGGCCTTGGTTCTCTTGGGAAACAAGGGTACGCGTCACCATCCCCTGCCCAGAGCTGTGAAGGATGAGACACGGCCAAGTGTTCAAGCACAATGAGTACGTGCTAGGACCAAGAGGTGTCACAGGGCCCAGCTGCAGAGCCAGCCGGGGGCGGGGCCCGGACGCGGGACACCGCGGGGCACACCCGGCCCACTGGTCCCCGGCCCCGCGCCGAGCTCACCCGGCGCTCACCCCGGCACTCTCCAAGGACGAGACGCCCCGAGACGGCCCAAGCCCCCTCTCCCCGGGCGGGACTCACCTTCGTGGTCGTACACGCTGATGTACGAGATGCCCACTGCCATAGCCCACACCACCAGACTCGCCACGTCCGGCAGGCTGCGCTCGTCCTCCGCCAGCACCAGCCCCACGTGCACCGGCAGCTTCCGCAGCGCGCGGCCGTCGGAGCGCCAGCGCAGCCGGGCCAGGCCGGCGGCGCAGGCACTAATGGGATGGCGCCCCGGCCTCCCGGTCGCCGGGGGCTCGCGCAGGACGAAGCCGAGCGGCGCTAGGACCACGGCAGCGACCGCTCGGCAGCAGCGCCTCCAGGCCAACGTCCAGGCGCGCCTCCAGGCCAACGTCCAGGCGCGCCTCCAGGCCAATGTCCAGGCGCCGAGGCGGGCGCAGAGCCAGGCGAATAGCGCGCGGTTCAAATAAAGCAGCGGGTGCAGCAGCCGCAACGCCAATTCGTGCAGGCCCGTCATGCTCGCTCCACGCCGGGCGCCGCTACCCACTACCGCCGCAGTGTGCCATCTTCACTCCGCATCCGCCCGCGCAGGCCCTCCTGCCGCCAACGTCTCACCTCGCCCTCGCCGCCATCTTCCCCGCCCGGCGCCCCGTCCGGCGCCACGCCCCGCGGTACCTGGACGGCGCCCATTGGCTGGTGCGACCTGTGACGCGACGTGGCGAGGGAAGACACGCGCCGCGAACGGACGGGCCCGTGCGCCCAGCGCGCCCCTAGCGTCGCGGAGGACTAGCAGCGGGGCTAGTTGGCGTTTCCAGGCCTGAAGCCAGGAAAGCACACGTGGCTTGGGCAGAGAGAGTGGCTCCGGACCTGGCATCCCAGTGCACAAGGAGCAAAAGTGATCTAATGGTTCGAAAATTACGAAACGTCAGAAAGAACCTAAAGATGGAAATCGTTCGCACTGCGATCAGTGAGCCCCCATTAGGCAAGCGTCCCTTCAGAAATGCTCTGGCAACATCAGGCACTGAGTCCTAAGGACCAGGCCGTCTGGTCACAACGTTGTTTTATTCATTCACTCGCTCATTCATGAATCACCACTCACTGGCTCTGAGCCAGAACAGCAGTGGCAGGAAGATGGACCTGAAGTGGGCTCAGCGGCCTCTCCATCTGCCCGATGACCTCACCTTGCTTTGCGTGCTGTGCTAGCAGGCTAGTCCTGTCCTGTCCTCCCCAGTGTTGCACCTTTGCTTAAGCTGCACCTGTCTGAGTGTCTGTTTCCCAGCCGGGCCTTGGCCACCCTAGCCCTACTGGCACCAGACTGTGTGCAAGGTACAGTCCTTGCTATACACACACGTGTGCACGCGTACACACACACACACACACACACGCACACTCAGGGAGGGAAGTGCCCACGCACGTATGTGCCTCTGTCAAACCCACTGCCTGTCTGCTGTTGAAAACCCTTTTCCTTCTGGGAAAGGGCTACGATTTGTTGGCCAACACCTGTTGTTTTTGATCGTTGTCCTTTTTTCAGCCAGCTTCACGTGTTTCTCAGACTCCCTCTGCTTATTTTTCAAATTTAAATCTATACGCATCTCAAAACATACTGACCTCGAGGCACGGCCGGGAAGCCCAACCTGGACAGCCTTTGGGGTCTGCCTTGTTCCAGCTGAGAGCGCTAGGTGAAGAACAGGCCTCGTTCTACACTCCACGGAGCCATGAGTGCTGCTCTCCAGGGGCTGTGCTTGCTCCAAGCATCACTACTGTCCCAGGGATCCGTACTGTCCCCAACGCCAGCCAGAGCCTCTACAGACATGGCCACCCACCTGCCTCACCCCACACCCAAGGAACAGCGCCTTCCCTACCCCAGGGCTTGCTGCCCTGTAAATCCGGGTAGCAAACGAGGCACTCAGGGGTGAGTTCCTGCATGAGAACAGCCTTCTGAGGACTGACCCACCAAGCTGTCCTCCAACAACTCTTTTATTGTGGGGCCAATACAAAGTAGCAATGCATAGGGTTAAAAACAGAAGAGGTGAGCTGTGGCAGTTCCCGGGACAGGCCTTGCAGTTCTTCCTGATTCCTCTCCTAGTGTTTGCTTACGGATCTTATTTGCAATATTCAGTAACACAAAACAAGATGTCTGGGGAACATCCTGTGAACTGGTGATAAAGAAAGTCAGGAGTTCTGTATAAGGAGCTCTGCAGGAGTTCTGCTTAACTGGTGGTCCTAGGCAACTGCTAAACAGCTACATTTTTCCCTACGGCTTGCATCTGACAAGATCAGCCCCTGGCCACCTTTCAGATGAGGGGCACACAGTAGCTATGTGTGCTTAGTACTTCTCTGAATTAAAAACATTATTACGAGGACTCTGGCCATGTCCTCATCTGCCAGTGCCCTTTACCAGGCAGACTCTGAACGGTCTCCAGTTGTTTCTACTCCTGGAGTGGGCAGATAGGTTACCCAGTCTCTGAGCTCAAGGAGGGTCCTCGGAAGAGGGTGGGTAATGGGCCTCCTTTTCTCTGACATTTTGCAGTAGGCCAGAAATGGGCAGGGAGGTAGCTCAGCCTTAGCCTGCATGACCTCGCTGGAAGTTCAGTTCTGCACAGGAAACAAATAAGCAAACAAACAACAGCAGGTTGGGAATGGATGCGTTGTGATCAGAAACGTTTCTTTGTGTCCTTGGACTGATACAGTCCTTGCTCCCTAGTTTTCTAGGGAAAATGTCAAGTGTGTCAGGAGTGTGATCTGAGCCAGGAGGGTGCTGGCATGAGCAGCATGGCTCTGTTCTAGTCCCACCTGGACACAGGATGTGTCCACCGTTGGCCCAGCGAATCAAGCTGCTTTCTGGGTTCTCAAGGTAGAGGCTCATCGTGTGTTCTGACTCCTGCAATCCCTGCCTGCCTGTATATAATACACACTAAAGAGAACCTGTATTTTCCAGGGTTCTGCCTCATCTGAAATGTGGGAGGAAGTGGTAAGCAGTGCAAGGCAGACTCACTTTGCATTTGTAGTTCTTGCTAACCACTGCCTGCTTCTTACGCTTTAAGAGAGGGACAGTCAGAGCCTGCTGCTTTTCGCCGTGCTCCAGAGTGGCAGGAGAGCTACACTGCATGTCCTGTGCTGCAGACTCATTCAGTACAGTGTTCAGGGCACCTTCACTCTCTTAAACAGCTCTTTCTGGTCTAATATCTATTATTTCTTTTCTTATGCTTACTTTTGTTCTTCTTTTTACAGTTCTTAGAACCATACATTATTGACTTTAGACCATCCTTCCATTCCACTATGTGCATTAAATGATATAAATTTTATGTACACATTATTTTTGTTATATTCTACATATTTTGATCAATAGTACTTTCAGTCAAGGCATTTTTAGTTTCTCTTCAGACTTCATCTTTGAACAGTGTGCCGTTTAATGTCCAACTGTCTTGGAATTTTCCTGTCTTCCTATTATTAACTTCTAGGCTAATTATTGTGGTCTAAGAGTAAAAACTTTTGTTATTTTACAACAGTTAAGGTCTAAGAATGTAGTCTACCATAAATTTCCTTTGTGAATATGAGAAGTATGTGTACTTCTCTGTTGCTGGATAAGTAATTGATAAATTTCAGTTATGTCCAATTGACTGATGACTTTGATAAGTTCAGCATGTATTTACAGATTTGTAGCTTTGGGATCCGCCTGTTTCTTTTGGAGGCTGAAGTGTCCAGCTATAATAACGAGTTAATCTTTTTCTTACATTTCTTTTGTTTTTTTACCTCACAGAGTTTGGTGCTTTTTTGTCATGTACAAACACTGATGCAAAATTTTTAGACCTTTTGGAGAGTTAGCCTCATCATTATGCAATGCTCACCTTTATCTCTGATGAATTTCTTTGCTCAGAAATTGGCTATGTCTAGGCGGGCAAGTTTGAGGTAAGCCTAGGCTACATAGCAAGACATCTCAAATAAACAAAGAAACAAACAAAAAGTTCACTCTGTCAAAAATTAATATAGCTACCCCTGCTTACTTTTTATTAACATGACATATCTTTCTCCATCTTTTTACTTTTTTGTTTACATATGTCTTTATATGTAAAGTGGGTTTTTTGCAGGTAATGTATAGTTGGACCTTTTTGTGATTTTTTTTATTTTCTAGAGACAAGATCTCGTTTTCTACCCGGAATAGTGCTGAATTCCTGGACTTAAGAGATCCTTACATTTCATCCTCCAGGATAGCAGGGACTATAGGCACAAGCTGTTGTTCCCACATCACTGGCTGTCTTTCTTTAAATCTACATTGAGGGCCTGGGATTTAGCTCAGTGGTTCCTGCACCTGCCTTCAAGTGCAAGGGCCAGGGTTCAATCCCCGGTAACCACAAACAACAATGTATGGCCGTGGAGACTCACGCCCACCAGCAATCAGAACCACACGCCACATATCACATATGGTGGTGGCTCACGCCTGTAATCCCAGCACTTGGGAGGCAAAGGCAGGAGGACTGCTGTGATTTCAAGGCTGAACTCAAGGCCAGCCTGGACTACAAAAAATGAGACCCTGTATTTTAAAAAAAACATCTGCATTGATAATCTGTTTCTCAGTTTGTGTTTACAGAACTGTTGTTTACAGTGATTCCTGACGTGGCTGGATACAACCACCCCTAATGTTTTCTATTTTTCGCTGTGTTTGTGGATCCTGTTTGTGTCTTCCACTTTTCTTTCTGCCTTTTCTGGTGTTAATGGACCACTCTATATGATTCCACTCCCTCTGCTGTCTTAGCATACCAGTTATACCTCTTTTTAAACTAGTTTGCAACATTTATTTATAAATATTCTTCTTCCATGTTCCGGTGACATTGTACCATTTCACAGGGAATGCAGATGCATTGTGATAATGAAGTGATCCTCTTTCCCTCCCACTCCTTACGCTTATTTCACTTACAGATTTGCATACATCCATGTACTAATGAGTGCAGACATGACCACATACATGTGTACATAATCAGATGACATGGATGTCATTTTGAACAAACTGCTATCTCTTGAATCAACTAGAAATTGAATAAACAAGTTGTAATTTACCTTCACTTATTTATTCTCCTAATGTTCTTCTTTTCTTTCCATTGATTTGAATTTCTAAGCTATTTTATTGTGCTTCTCTATTTTGCTTTCCATCAGTATTGTTGGCAAAAAAAACTCAGTTACTGTATTATTGCTTCAAGTCCAACTGTTTCCTTTTGCTATTTCTCTCTGTCTTCTCTGCTAAGCCCACATTACACTACCGATAGCTGCCCTGAAGTTCTTGAATATTCTGTCCCATCTCCCCATCTTTTTCTCTTTGGCTCCTTAGTTTGGGAATATACTAATGATAAACAGACAGGTGCAGAGCGTTTCCTCACAGATGTGTCCAGAATGAGCTCAGAAAAGGCTTCCTTTGTTTCTACTGCAGTGTTTTCAATCTCTCACATTTATTTTTGATGCTTTTCATTTTCTTCTGAAAAGGGTCTTACTAAATTGGACAGACTGGCCTTCGACTGTGTTCCTCCTGCCTCAGTCTTCCTAGCAGCTGGATTACAGATGTGTACTACTGTGCCCCGCTACATGGATGCTTTCTAAACAACACAGAACGCTGGACACTGAAAAGTTTATGTATCTATATCTATTATATGTGTGTATATATGTATATATATCATATAGATACATACAATATACATACAGTATATAGATATGCACATAAATATATCTTAGTACATGTATGCATATGTACAGATATATGCATAGTATATATATAAAATATTGAATGATCTATCTAAATAATAAATCTATAAGACAGAAGACATCATGAATCAATTAGGAAAATGATGGTTTGGGATAAAATACTAATAATATATCTCACAAAATACAGATATATCCCTATTGTCCCCCAAAAATGGATTTTTATAGAAGACAATGAACTCAGTTTTCTTAAATGGCCAAGTGCATAAGATGGTAATAAACAGAAGAGAAGATAAGAAAGCTAACAAATATATAGAAAACTTGTTCAATCTCACTAGCAGGGAAGTGAAGATCAAACTGAAGAGATGTTATTTTCCTACCCACTAGATGGGCAAGAAACAGTGGTGGATAAATACGGAAAACCTTGTGAAACAGGAACTTCTTGGAAGAGTGTTTTTCAATTTAACATTTGGGGCAAGTGATCTTTGTAAAACTATCTTGGAATCTTTGAGCAAGTAAAATTAACATTACATAGAGCCTTCAACACAGAGGCTGTGATTGGAGATTTTATTGCATTTTCAGGTGAATCATTATCATGATTCATGTGGCCACTTTTCATGTAACACATGGAAATTTATTGCCTATTCAAAGACTTTTCAGAGACATTTGTTTTTATTTTTAAAAGTACTAAATAGGGCCGGGGATATAGCTCAGTGGTTCTGGCGCCTGTCTTGCAAGCGCAAGGACCCGGGTTCGATCTCCGGTAACCATATACCTATACTGGGCGTGGAGACCCACACCCAGCAGCAACCAGTACCGCATACCACAATGCCGGGTGTGGTGGCTCACGCCTGTAATCCCAGCACTCGGGAGGCAGAGGCAGGAGGATTGCTGTGCTCTGAGTTGGAGGCTGAGCTCAGGGCCAGCCTGAACCACAAAGTGAGACCCTGGCTCAAAAAACCTTAAAAAAAAAAAGTCCTAAATAAAAAAGCCTGAGTGATAGCTAGAATAAATCCAGTCCAGAGTTGGGAGTTTGTCAGGGACTGTGTGGTAGGAAAGAGAATAACGGGGGTTGCATGGTTGTATGTATTTTTCTGCATGTAAGACACATTAGGTTGAAAGCTCCCCTGTTAGATAGGAAATTCTCAGTGACTATTTTTTAAAGCAGAATCGCAGCCTATTATGGCTGTGTTTAGGTGTCTCCCCAAGATCTCGTGCAGATGTAAGTGGGGACTTTCAAGAGTGGCAACATCTAGAGTGTGTGATGCAGTGAAATGCTAGGATTAAGCATGCTAAAGCTACTCATACTGAGGTCAAATAGCCTGCATAAGATGTAAAGAATAGAAAGAGGCTTGTTGATTGTTGCCTCTTTGCTACATTTCGCTTGCTGCCTTCTGCCTGGTAGGATCTATTTCTCCTCTGTGATGCCACTCTGCCATGCCACTCTGTCTTGGAGCCAGCCAACTATGAACTGAAACTTCTATGAACTGTGAGTCAAAATAAAACTTTCCTTCTTTATTCTTTGTATTGAATATTTTGTCTCAGCAATGAAAAAATAAGACATAGCTATTAAATCAAACCCTCTATATTGGATTACTACGAACAGTGTTTTGTGGAAGCCCATCAAGTATATTAAAGCAACATCTTACCTTAGAGAGAAAAATGATGCAGAAATTCATTATACCAGTGCTCCCTTGTCAAAAACAAATACTGTTTAGAATAAAGGCAGTGTGTGGGTTCAGAGACAGAATGAAGCCCAGAATCAAGCTCGGAGATGATCCATGATTTTCACCAGGTGATGGCAGTCCCTTCAGGATTATTAGCCTAAGGGCTGGGAATTTAGCTCAAAGGCTACCAACACAATAAGCACACCTACCTTGGAAGGACAGGGCCCAAGTTCAATCCCCAGTACTCTCCCAAAACTGTGCTTCAGGGAACTTTTAGTACTTTCCAGGATTTAGGGCTGGAGATCTGCCAATAATAAAAAATTTAACATTGAACACACAGTTATCAGTATAGAATGGAAAACATTCGATGACTTATTAAGATAAGGTGACTTATAAAAATAGTGATTATACAGATATCATTAGGTGACTTATAAAGATAGTAATTATTTCACTTGTATACCTAGATAATTAAACAAATCTAGCTATGCAAAATATCTAATTAACTAATATCCAATTAACATAACTGAACCACAAATCCTGACAACATAAAACTTTAAAAGCATGTATGACTTCAGTTTCTCGGTGATAGTGAAACGTATATAACCTGTATGTGAAAGACACGAAAGTCCCTGGCCCCCTCACACATGCCAATGTCTGTTTTATGAGGAAGAGACCAGGATCACGGGCCAATGCCTGAATCCAAAGGTGCTCTGTGATGAGGGGACAGCAGAAACAAAGAGAGGGAAAAAGAGCTGTGAGAAAAGAAGTTTTTCTGGGGATCAACTTGAAGAAAACATTCCCTTCCAAAAGCCAGGACACCTGAAGACTCCCTCCCCTGAAGTAAGAGTGGAGACTCTTACTTGGAGACTCCAAAAGCTCATTATGAGACAGGCAAACCCTTTGCAAAGGTATTACAGAAAATCGACACGCTGGCTGGAGGTGAGTAGGTATTTCCTGTGTGTTCCATAACAGAAGTATACAGCATCCATGAGGAGAACCTCCAGAACTTGTAAATATCAAGCAATTCTGAGTGAAAACTAAGCCTGGTCTCTCATGAAAACTTGGAAGATCACAGCACTCTCCCTGGAGACCAGCATGTGCCTGAAAGACACAAGCACCTTCCTTGCAGATTACTCATCTCCTTTGTTCCCAGTAGGTTGTAAACAGGGAGACATTCCCAAGAGTAAAAGAGAAACTAGTCCTGCCCCAGAGAAGACACCTTCCTCAAGGTGCCAGTGCAAAAGTTTCAACAAATATTTGTTTTGCCAAAAGGCAGGAGGTGTGGTAGGACCAACTAGCATCTTGGTTCTGACTCCTGTCGGTTCAGGCAGGTACGATTTGAGATGTGAGGGCCTCCTGGAAGAAAGAGGAAGGCTGTCAGTAAGGACAGATGTGCACCTCTGGCTGTATCTCCATAGGGCTCATTTACGTCTGGGACTAGGAGTTCAGTAGTTGGGGTGTGGAGCAATAGCACCATAAGGAAATGGGCAGATTCACAAATTATGGGGGCATTAGAAAAAAGTTTTCTTTCCATGTAGGTTTAAGTGTAACACCACTGTCATCATTTTATAGACAATGAAACATACATAGCAGTAAAACAGGAAAAATAGGCCTTGAGAGAAGTACATCTCCCATTTTTAAACAACTGTCTATGAACACCTCTTTTCCTCAGGCACCAAATAATGCCCTGTGCCAAAGCCACTGTTCTCCGGTGCCACAGCTCCTCAACCACAGTCAGCTTCTGGGACCTCAAAGAAGCAGCCATACTTCACCTTTCCTTCCATCTGTCATCTACCCTGCCTTCCAAATCTGACTCCCAGCTACTTTCCAAGGTTAAAAGGTACTTATATGATTTATTAAAAAAATAAAGTCTGTATACAAGTAGAGATAATTGACCTTAAAATTTTCCTTTTCTACTTTTTTGTCTCCTTTTTTTTTTTGTAAATTAAGTGATAAACTTAATCAAGAATCAGAAATTTAGATGAACGGAAAGATGCATAGATGCCATTGTGGATGAATTGTGTTCTCCCAAATTCATATATTCAAGGCCTACCCCAGAATGTGACAGTGTTTGGAGATAGGACCTTATTGAAATGCTATGATTTAAACTATCCCCCCAAAGTCTCATTATTCTAATATGGGGCTTTTGAAAGGTGATTGGATCGTGGCACAGTATGCTTTTTAGTTTATTAATCCACTGACAAGTTCACAGCTGAATGATCTCTGAGGAGGTAGGTCCTGGTTGGAAGACAGAGATCACTGGGGTCAGGACCTGGATCCCCAGCTCCTTCCATTTCTGTCTGCATCCTGGAAGCCCTTGGGTGAGCAGGTTTTGTCTGCCGGCCCTTGTACTTCACCATGCTGTTTCTGCTTTAGAGCCAGCTGGCCACAGACTGAACACCCTGAAACTGGGAGCCAAAATAAACTTCTTTTCCTTTGTGATGTGAGCACCAGATGTTTTGTTCTAGTGTCAGGATGCTAGTATAGGCGGCAATTAAGCCTACATAAGGTTATGGCTTGTATATAGCTGTCTCCCCAAAAGCCTCATCCTCAGTCATAAGTGGGGGTTTTAAGAGGTGGCTGAATCGAGAATGTGTAAAGCTGGGATTAAATGTGTGATCCTGGGATTAAAGGTGATTACTACATTAGTCCACTGATTGGTTTGGCCTTATTCTGGGTATGGAGAGTGGTAAGGCCCTTCCTGAGTGTGAGTGTGATCTGCTATAAGGGTTGTTGGCCTGGATACAATATAAAGAGGGTTACTGTTTTACCTGATGCTTCTTCACTATTTTGCTGCCTTCTGCCTGCCATGAACTGCTTCCTCTTTGCCATGCCACTCTGTCTTGAAGTCAGCCAGCTATGAACTGAAAGCTCTATAGACTGTGAGCCAAATAAACTTTTTATTCTTTAACTTTGGGTGATGGGTATTTTGTTTTAGTAACGAGAAAAACAACTAAGACATAAGGTCATAAGGATGAGTCTTTAATTAGGTAGAACTATATCCTTATAACAAGACAACACCAGAAACCTCTTTCTATATGCACACAGAGAAAGAGCCACTGAGGATGCAGAAAGAAGGTGGGGCCTTTAAGCCAGGAGAAGCCCTCATGGAAAGCAGTACTGGACTTCTTGGGTGCAGACCTGCAAGAAAGTGACTTTCTGTTACCTAAGCTATCTTGCTCTGGTATTTTATTACAGTTTTCCAACTAGATGAATTTGATGCTTTACCACAATGTTGTTTGTCTTAGTTACTTTTCTCATTGCTGAGACAAAATACCGAGCATCAGAAACAAACAAGCAATTCAAAACAAAACAGATGCCTTGGTGCAATTAAGTTCTATCTCTGCCTCTTCTTTAATGTGTGCGTCTGACAATAGGTAATCTTACTCCTGTAAGATTGAGTTCCCTCCATGGACATTGTGGCTTATGTCTATAACCCCAGCATTCTGGCAGCCTGAAGTAGGAGGATCATAAGTTAAAGCCTAGACTGAGCAACGTAGTGACTGAGGAAGACCCTGTCTAAAAAAGAAAAAGAAAGAAAGGAAGGAAGGAAGAAAAGAAAAAGAAAGAAACCCTGAACTTCATTTTAAATGACTGGCTTCTTTCTCAAGAAGCTCATAACTCAAAAATTAGGATTATAAATAAATATTCAGAGAATGTCCGTAGGCATAAATTATTATACAACACCCATCAGTAGTCTTTTTTAGAGAGACATATAGATTTACCACATTACAAAGAAGCCCCACACAACAGCAGGAGAATTATCTGAGAGTTTTTCCTCTCTGTCCCTGTGGGGAGCACATGTCAGTGTGCGCAGGAGCAGGAGAACCATGGTATAAGTTGGGTTCCTCTCCAGGCAGTGTCTATTTCAGAGGAAGAAAATACAGACAGAAAGCAAGAAATGCAAAGTCTGTATGAAATTTTAAGTTGAAACACGACACTGAGGAAAGTTTCATCTTCTAGCAAGTTCCATCTTCTTGGCTCATCTGCTTGCTTTACTTTTTCTACCACTGGGGATATTTTAATGAAATACTATGAAGTGCTATAGTAGATAAATTTTAGTAATGAGAACAGAAACCAATTTTGGATAGGAATTTGAGTGTGTTCAGACAATGAACTGATAGAAAAATACTGTGCTGCAGCCACACCTCCATCCAGACAGAGCACGCCCCCAGCTGACTGAGCAGGGGTTGTGGCGATGGTAACAGAGCGTAGTTCTTCAAGAAGGCCTTGTGCAGCACCAGGTATTTGAGGTGTCGCTCACATTTTCCTTTCTGGTGTCCCTCTGGTCTCAGTAAGACTGTCACATAAGACCCCCAGGCCCTTAACCAAGAGCAAATCTGCAAGTCAGGCTGGGCTAGTTGGCTTCTCTGAGGACAGAGCGGTGAGCAGTGACCAGGGACCAACGGTGACCAGAGACCAGCGGTGACCAGAGCAAGCAGGCGGGAGGTGCTGCACTCTACAGAGTGGACCAGAGGACCCTGTTCCCGCCTTCCCTGCAATAGCAGGGCTTGCGCCTCCTCAGAGGCCACGTGTTAAGGCTTGGTCCCCAACCTGCATCTTGAAGGGAGGTGACAAGAGAGCTGGGTGCAGTGGTAAGAAGTGTCCTATTGCGGAGACTGAGATTGCAGCGCTTGATTTCTTTCCCTGCTGTACTCTGACTTGGAGCCCCAAATCAACAGGACCTTCAACCAGGACTGAAGCCTCTGCACCTTGGTGCTGTACATCATGAACCCCAAGTGCCGTCACAGGGTGAGACAGTAATAATGCATCGCCCTCGCCTGCCTCTCATCAGCCTCCCCTCTACTGTGTGCCCCCCAGCCCCGCCCCAAGCTCTCCAAGCTGAGTTCTCCAGCAGGCCCAAAGCCTGCAGTAGCTCAGCCCAGGCGCAAACAGAAGAAGTGCGGAAACTGGCCTCACAGTGCTTTTGACAATATTGTCCACTTAGGCTTCGGGATACACAAACACACACACCTCACAATGGGAAACGTCTCACGTGGAATTATTGTTTTTATTTTTCTTCTCTAAACAACAACCTTCCTCACAGCAGAGTCCTGGCATCCAACACGCAGCTTCGGGGGCGCACCTGCTCACTCTATCTCGATCTCATAGTCTTCATCCTCGTCCTCCTCCAGCCCAGCCACATCTTCCCTCGCCCCTTTCCCTGAGTCCTCGTCCCCGGGGCGCAGTAGTGGCTCACACTGCAGCAGTATCTTGCGCGACGACATCCTGCTTTCGCCCCGGCGCTCCGCAGGCTCCGCAGGCTCCGCGCACCGCCCACCCCTCACATCTATGCCCTTGGCGCGCAGCACCTCGCCGGCCTGCAGCAGCCCACAGGTGCAGTTCCAAGGGTTCCCGTCCAGGTAGAGGTGCCGGGGCCGCGGCAGCCCCTCCAGGGCCTGGAGGCCCAGGGCCGAGATCTTGTTGTTGCGCAGGTTGAGCACCTGGAGCTGCTTAAGGCTCCGGAGCTCCGGCTCTGTGATGTCCCGGATGGGGTTGCCCTTCAGGTCCAGCCTGGCCAGGGTCTCACGGAGCCTGCGGGGGCCGAGGGAGGGGAAGCAGGAGTGTGAGGAGCCAGGCTGTGCACACCGCCTGGCAACGCACAGGCTGACCTGCTCCGTGTCAGAAAATCAAGGAACCCCCAAACCCTGACTCCCCCTGTGCACGAAGTGTGACCACAAATGTGGCCGGTATTTAAATTTTTAAACGCGTAATAGGACCCACTGCCATGAATCCTCCTTAAAACACTTTATAAACCCTTTTCCCACCTGTCTTGTCAATTTTTGAAGCCGTTCTGTAAGTCCTCTCTCCTGAGTGTCTTTAGCTGTGCTGTTGTGGCTGTCTCAATGTCCTGAATCAGGCCAAATGTTGGCCTTTTGTGGTCATTCGGACTCCAGGGAAGAACAGTTTTTAAAATTTTAAACTGTTGTTGAATTTTCTCACCACACCTTGTCCATACAATGGAGTATTATTTCAACAATGCAGAGGAAAGGAGTTACAACATATGCGCAGCATAGGTAAATCTTGAGGGTCTTGTGCTGCACCCAGGAAAGAAACCAGCCAAAGAAAGATGAACAATGTGCATTCTGCTTCTGTGACATCTCCAGTGCAGCCGAACGCACACAAAGGAAAGTCACACTATGCAGTAGTAACTGTCAGGGAAAGGAAAGGAGGTGTGGTCGTTCAATAGGCATAGTATTTTCCTTTTATAGCATTCTGGCATTTTGCTGTACATCAGTGTGAATATATTTACTACCGCACCGAACCTCTTCAGTGGTGAACTCTGTGTTAGGTGTATTTACCACAATTCTACAGCATTAACGAGTCCTCTGTCGTGAGTACAGGAGCACACTGGGAGGAACTCCACGCTGAAACGTGGGACAACAGAATGTCACAGGAGACAAGCAACCATAAGTGATTTTATACCCTAAGTAAATTAAGAACCACGGCATCTTAAGTAGCACTTGGGAAAAAAGAAGACGGAAAAGGAGAAATAAATAAATATAAAGCTAATGGAAGCACATGGAATACATACTTGTATGACTACAACTGTGTAAGTTACATGCTTATGTCTACACGTGGGCGGTAGCTGAACAATGAGAGATAACGTCTAATGTTTAGCATGCTGTGTTTTCAACCTTGAACAGCTATCGCTTTATAATAAAAGGAGGAAAAGACTTTTTGATACTATGGATATCAATTTGAAAAATATTATGATAATGCTTGTTGATATAAATACAAAACAATTGCAATGGTGAACCCGAAAATCTTCCTGTTACAATCAACAACTTTGTATTAAAGGCTTTTCTTACTATGAAACATAAGAAGCTGTAAACTTTTATAGGAAAAAAAAGGCCCTTCATTGGAATTAGCATCCAAATGTTTTCTCCTACAAGATGAACACAACAGAAGTCCATGCACTTTAGTATTCACTACTGGCATGATAAGAGAAAACAAACAAGCTTAGTCATATTTTATGAAAATATTATTTTTTGTTTATTATATTATGGATATGAATTTCATTTGAAAATGCTGTTTTATGTTATTAGCCTTTGCCTAAAGTTTTTAAAACTAAAACATCCACTTTATATGTGTATCCATATACCAAACCATATATTACTTAAAAATACACGAATATTTACACTTTTTGAGTAATTGTGTATTGCTTAATGATAGTGGAAATTCTGGAAACTGCGTCAGTGCACAGTTTTGGCCACTACGTGAACATAGTAGCTCATACAAAGGAAGCAACCCCAGTGTCATTGCACAACGTGATCTTGTGGGCCCACACTCGACAAGGGGTCAACCCTAGCCATAATATTCTCATTTGGGATGTGGCTTCATTCTACAGCCTTCATTATTTAAAGTGCCTTCCCCTTAGATGGGATAAAATTGACCTAAAAAAGTAGATTCATTTACTGAGGAAACCCGCTTGACCATACCGTAACCACTTGAGCAAGCATTCAGTTCAGCTTAAAGTTAATCTTCAAGAGACTATGACTTTTTGCACAAACTAGCTAATATCAGGTGAATTTGCAAAAAGCTCTACAGAAAAATCTCTTTCCTATACCTTTGCTTTTTTTTCTTCCCCAAGGAAAGAAGGACTAGGGACAGGTTGTAGGTATAGTGTTGAGTGAGATTCCACTTGCCTGGCAGAGGACAGCAGAGCGTAGCGGGGACAGGCCGCTGAGCCAAGGAGTCTCATGGTCCCCGCTCACTAGCTGGCAAAAGTACTTACAAACTGCACAGTGATTAATGGAGTAGAATTTTTTTTCTTGCATTATCTTATATTGCCCAGAAACTGAACAGTCTACAATTCTTTCACAACTATTTACTATGTCTAATTTTAAGGAGGAGGTAACACTACTAGGAATTTTGGAATTGTTTGGATTTTTTAAATTACACATTACATTTTTTAAAGTTGGTACTTTAAAAAAATTATGTCCCCGATTCTACCATCACTAGGATATATTCACATGTAAAACATTTTTAACATTGGATTAACTAGAGAATGAGGATTTCTGTTTTCTATGCTCAACCTGCAATTTGCCAATGCAAGTATTTTCTATCCATAAAGAAACAAATGTATTCGTGGGTTTTTCTGTACGCTGCACGGGTAAGCCATTCTTCATATTCCCGACCTACTATAACTCTTCTGCAGTCTGATGTTCTTTCTCATGCTTACAAATTTCCCTGCCTCTCTCATGCCTACAACCTTTTGCTGCACAGCCATCTCTTTTCACTGATGATACAATCATCTATATTTGATTCTAGGAGTAATCTTTGTGCAGAAAGAACTATTCCAGATTTTCTTCAGGTTGATAAATCTTCACAAAATTTTCAACCTGTTGTAGAATTCAATTAGGATAGAATTTTCAGTGTATAACTTTTATAGATTACACAATTTATGGTTTCTAAATAAGTATATAATTAATATCAATTTATAATACCAATGTATGAATAACACATTCAAAGTGAATTAGAAATTTTATTAAAGGTATTTATATTCTAGAAGAACACATGTGAATTATGGTATATATTAGAGCATCTATTGTTGCTCTGTTGGAAAAATTTGAAGTTAAAATTTCCACAAATGGATACTTTTAATCATAATAGTTTTGGCACCTTTCCTGGGTTATATATCACTACTAATATTGGATACTCTAATTATTAATCAGTTCTATTAATTACTTCTAGTCCCAATAATGCCAGTAGTTTTATTCACCTATATTA
>PVIR01009307.1:0-53720 GCA_004026965.1 Petromus typicus | reverse complement strand
TTTAAAGCTTATGAGCTTTCATAACATTGTAAGAGTCCTCTGCCAACAATGATTCTGCAGACTGGTGACAAAATACCTTTCCAAGACTTCTCTATGTTTGTTGATGCATTCATGAAATTTTGTCACTGTTATTATGCAACTTATTCCAATATAAGCATTTAAATCTCAGTATGTTTTTAATATATTATTTTCTATACATATGTCAATTCATTTTTTTAATAAGGGTGTGAATTATTTAATCTAGCTTTGATCAAACAACTGATTCACCAACACAATTGTAAAGTATTTTCATTAGTGTAGTTCTAAAATTAAAATATATGGGGAATGATGGAATGTGATAACACTGAAAAAGAAACATGAATATGAATAGGGAAAATTCTCATGTAGAAGGAATAATTAGAAGTTTCAGGGAACATACTTTAGTGTTTATAAATAAAATGCTACTTCATAAACCATTCCCATATTCTTTATCTAGATTTAAGATGAAAATATTTTAAATTCAATAAATCTGAAAAAGTTGAACTGGATAGTATTTGTGACTACTGATCTATGTATTCAGTATGATATATTTAGTGTATATTTGATGTGTCATACATGTAAGTGAAAAAAAAGGAAAAGTTTTCTTGACACATATTTCAAACATAGTAGATAGTTAAAAGTAATAAGATCCAAGTTATGTTCCATTAAGATGTCAACAATGCTAAGAAATTTTCTAAAAACTATTTCATGTAAAGTAATAAGAAAAACTCTTATATTAGTATAAAGTGGATAAAAATCAGCTTAAATGAATATATTTGTGTGTGTATGATGCATTAAGTGTATGATGCATTAACTTAAATGCATTAGGTTAACAGCATTAATCTAGCTATAGTAAATATTAGTGATGGAGACTAAATATTAGTTTACTAATAATAATTACTAAATATTAGTGATGGAGACTTTCTGACTTTTATTCATTTTTGTGAGTTTTACTCATTTCCCTAAAAAGGTGTTTTTGTTTCCCCTTCTATGTTGAAAAAGAGCTTCAAAAATTTATTCTTCTCATTATAATTCTTTATTTATACTCAAATACTGTTTATTCAAGCACTTCATTTTGAAATAAATCCACATTTTTCTACCTTATAGTCCTCAGCATTTAGCTTAGACTTATATTTCCTAAAACTCAAGAATTATGAAAAATGTTCAACTTGAGTGAGAATGATACCACTTATTCTTTTTCTTATATTTTATTAGATTCTTTCTTTCTTCTCAATATCTTTACTTTCTCCGTTGCTATTAGAATTCTACACATGTCAACATATCACTCATTGAAAGATCTCTTCTCTATGAAAATTATAAGAACTTATGTATAACAAAGTCTAACACATGGTAGTTTTATTTTTTCCATCTGTAATCTTGCATAAATGAAAAGGTCATTTCTAAATTTGTGTAGAAGATGCTTGTCCATGTAATAGTAATTATTGCAATGTACACAGTATTTTCCAGCATTAATCTAGCTATAGTAAATATTAGTGATGGAGAGAGAAACATTTCATAAGTACAGACACATGGTTTTAGTACTGGAATTAAAATAATAGTAAATTTCTGGAACTTCTTAGGAAAGAATCCTTTTTTATGACTGAAAAAAATACTAAATTTATCCTTGATGTATAAAAGATCAGTATGAATTTATATATCCACTACCACAAGGATAACTAATGAAAGAGAACAAAATGAAAATCAGACTCTTGCTTTCCTTCCATTTTTCTTTTACTTTCCTTTATTTGTTTTTAAATAAGAAAGATTATGCCTGCATTTAAATCAATAATTATTCATTAAAAAAGCTAATTGAAACAGCTTAAAAGATTTTATCTACATCATAGAAATTCTAAAGTCTTAGGGGAGAATTAAAATCTGCCAAGTGGTAAGTTTTGTACTATCTAAAGTTTCTGATTACAGATTTACTGTTGGGATAAGAAAGTCGCCACAGGCAACAACTTTCTACATTAATCTATTTCTATTGTACTTACCATAAGTTATTTTGTAAGTATTATATTTAACTGCATGAAAATAATAGTAATTAGGTCTAATTATAAGAGTAATTCAAGATTTATAAAGCTATTTTAAGTAAGGATACCAATGGCTCAGTGTTATTAAGAACTGTGCTCAATTTATAAAATACAGTTCATATTAATTTAAGCATCTACTTGCCAAAACTTCTTGATTTGGTAGTTTTATTTTCTCACCATCTACAGGATGTACTGAGGTTCAATAAGATTGAGGAAAGCTAGTAAATTCATACAAATGATAAATAAAGGAACTCAAAATACTGACCATATTGTTTCCCTCATTAAACATTTTATGAATTATGTCTATTTATATAAATCAACATATCAACACTATTTTCTGTTAAGTCTTTGCATTGAGGTCCAGTGATTTTACTTAGTGGTTCCAGTGCCTGCCTTACAAGTGCAAAGACTCAGTTTCCATCCCCAGAAACCACATAAAACAATGCTGGGGGTAAGACTCATGCCCCACAATCAGTAACACGTACTACAGTGCCAGATGTGGTGGCTCACACTTGTAATCCCAGCACTTGGGAGGCAGAGGCAGGAGGATTGCTGTGAGTTCAAGACTGAGATCAGGACCAGCCTGAACTACAAAAGTGAGTCCTGTCTCAAACAACAACAACGAAATGTTTGCATTGATATTCTAGCCTCTATTTAAGCCTTTAAAGCTCTCACTTCTGTTTTGATCAGGTCTATAAAATAATATTGTTCATATTCAATATAAAATAAATATTTGAAAAGCTCCATGGATATTTTAGCCATATGTATAAAACAAAAATAAAAATATGTTAATGTAAAGCCAGGATTGCAGAAGGAAATAAGGCACTCAGGAATGAGTTTCATAAGAAACCAGCAGAAGGAACAGTCTTGGAAAAATGAACCCCGAACCATTTTTCAACAACTCCTTTTATTATGCAGCAGATAAATGTAAAGAAAGGTGAAAAACAACAAAAGATATGATCTTGAATAGATCCTGGAATAAGCTATGGAGTACCTCCCAATAACCCATAGAAATCCTTAAATCACAGCCTGTTTACTGAGCCTCATTTGCAAGACTACAGTAATGTCTTGGTGACTGTGATAAAGACACTATGTTTACCCCGGAGCCCGGTACAACTATTCCTGGAGTTCTGCCAAAGGACCAGGCTAAAAGTTACATCTTTCCCCACATCAAAAAGGTTATACCTCCTTTTGACATAAAGCCCCAAGTGATTGATGCACTTGGCTCTATTCACTCAGACAATGGCACAGAGTTCCACAGGGTTCAGCTGTCTTCTACCCTCCATTGGTACTTCTCCAGATAAACAACCTCATGTCAGGTTATTTTACTTTTCCTTGTAGCGTGTTAGCACACTTGCATACCCTTATAGCTCACCAAGAGACCAATTAGCTTCATTCTTTCAATCTGATCCCTACAAAAATGTGTATCATACATTAAGAGTAATATCTTGTTGGTGTGTTGTGAAATAAAACTTCTCATCTAGGTGAGATTGTCACCTCCCCTAATCACAGCACAATGTGAAATTGAGGCTGGAAGTTCACGCATGAGTCTAATTTTAGTTTAGTGTATGGTGAGGGTTATGAGTCTAATTTTAACCTTCAGCATATGTATAGTCACTTTGCCCAGCACCATTTGTTAACAGCTATCTTTGTCTAACAAAAAATTTTGAATTCTTTGTTAAAGAAAATATAATTGAATATGCCTGGAGTCATTTCTACATTTTCTGCTCTGTACTCTGTTCCATAGATCAACATTTTTTTTTTTTTGGCCAATACTATGATTTATTATCATTGTAGCCCTGTAGTATAAATCTAGGAAATCTAGGATTGTGATACCCCTGACTTCCCTTTGTTGCCCACAATTGCTTTTGCTGTTCCAGGTTTATTCAAATCCTATATGAATTTTAGGATAGCTTTCTCCAGTTGTGTAAGGAATGGTGTTGTTCTTTTTATTCAGATTGTATTAAATCTTTTGTTAATATGGAAGTTTTTCATTCATCATTCTGCATATTTGGGTTCAGAGTATTCCTTTTTATGTTCAAATATTTCTTTTGATATCATTTGTCATGTTAGGGGAAAGGAAGTAAATTAGAAAATGCTTAATGTTAGAAGGAAAAGCTAGTAAAGTAGAAATGCCTGCTGAACTATTGTTACTCTGTTTCCCTAGCTGCTGTATGCTTAGTCCCTGTGATTTAAATTGTAAAAGAATGTAAACTATTTATGCTTTTCCTCCAACCCCTGAAGATGATGACTTCTTGTCTCTGAAAATAACAGCCTGGTGCAGGGACCAGATGCCTACTTAATTTAAAGAAATGCGGTTTTTGTGGTAATGATTGTTAATACAAATGTGGGCACCTGTTGAATCATATGTGGCCACCAAAAATGAGAATGAGGTAGTGGTTGTAAAAGACCATAGAAGATGAATTAGAACTACAGTCATCAGTCACATATTCGGCACTGACTTGGTGCTCTCTGATCCACTTGCAAGTAAAGTTCTTGTTTTACCCAGCTCTGCCTCTCTGTGTCTCCTCAGTCCATCCACACTTAACAGCAGAGTTCTGTAAGTTTCATTGTAGAGATCTTTCATTTCCTTGGTGAGGTTAATTCCTAAATATTTCATTTTATTGACACTATTGTTAAGCACATTATTTCTCTAACTTTCCTTATGGGGAGTTTGTTGCTGGTGTACAGGAATGCTCTTGATTTTTGAGTGTTTACTACATATCCTCCTATGTTCCTGAATTTGGTTATTAGTCCTCGAGGTATTTTGGTGGGGTTTCTATGTAGAAACTCATGTCATCTGTAAATAAATATAACTCACTCTCTTCCTTTCCTATCTGTGTCTCTTTTATTTCTTTCTTTTATATAATTGCTCTACTTCTTTGAGAACTATATTGAACAGAAGGGATGAAGCCTGATATCCTTTGCTTATTCCTGGTTTTAGAGCATACATTTTTAGCTCTTTCCATTTATCATAATTTAACTCAGTTGTTTTTGTCATTTATACTTTAAATAGAGTCTCTCAATTTCTATTTCTTCTCAGGATTTGTTAATGGATGTTGGATTTTATCACATGTTTTTACTGTGTGTATTGAGATGATTGTGTGTTTTCTGTCTTTTTTTGTGGGCATTATACATTTATTACTTTATATATGTAGAAATATTTCTGCATCTCTAAAATGATCAAATATCTCTATTTGATCAATATTTTTATTATTGCTGACTTATGCATCATATTATCTTACTGAGGGTTTTTGCATCTATGTTCTTTAAAGAGTTTAGCTTCTAATTTTCTGCTTCTGTTGGGTCTTTTTCTTATTTGGAAATATACAATAATAATATTTATACATTCATGTTTACAGTAGCCCAATTCATAAAAGGCAAATCATAGAAACACCCTGTATATGCATCAATAGATGAATAAAGAAAATAGATATGTATATACAATAGAATGCTGCTATGCTCAAAATATGCTAAATATAAAGTGGATTCACCTTGAGACAATAATGTTAAATGAAGTAAACAAGACACCAGCTAGAATATTGCATAAAAATCTCATGATATAGATAGAATACAAACTAAGAGCTATATAATAGAAAAAAGAAAGAGACACAGAGTTAGAGAAAAGCTATTGTACTCCAACATAAGAAAGGTACCTAAAATGTACCTAAATGATAATTAACTTTATAAATAAATAAATAGTAAATCTGATCCTGGCAAAATAAAATGGAGATAAAGGGAAAGGGGAAATATTTAGATGGATTATATACATGCACTTATTCTCTTTAATGAATGTAGTCAAAGTTTACTTAAAATATATGCTAAGAAAAATTTGATAAAACATGTTTGAGTTCACCCTGGGTAAGATAAACACTTAGGAATACCCTATATCAAACAGCAATATATAAATGTATATTACAAGGGGCTAGCATGTAGCTAAGTGTGAAGATTCTCACCCCCAGTATCAGAAAAAAATTGATAACAAAACAGAAATCCTATTATGAGTATAAAAATAAAAATGTGGCTAGTCAAAAAGTAAGAAGGAAACAAAGTATTTAAAATTATTTTCCTAGGGTACATATTGAAAGCAAATAAACTGATGATTTCAAGATTCTCACATTATGTATGGATTGAGGGCATGAACTCTCCATAGCTTTGCACGAACAAGGACAGAAAAATATTAATATGTAATGCAATAGAAAAACACAATGTTGTACCTAAAATGTAAATGAAAATAAATTTTAGATGTTAAGAATACAATTTTGAGGACTACATGTGAGCTCATTGTTGGAACTTTGCTCTCACAGGCATGAGCACTGGGATTCAATCTCTAATATTCAGAATTAAAAAATAAAAGATGGGTATAGCAAAACAAAATTTTCACTTGTTGTCGGTTATCAAAAATAGAAATTTTTTGTTAAATATGTGAGAGATCACAAAACAATAATATCTGGGATGATGACTAATGAAGACCTCCCCTTAGCCTGTTTTTGAAGAAATTAGTATTTTTAAAAAGAACTAAATTTTAAAGTTTAAAGGGCATATGAATATAAGAAAATTAATGTTTTTCAGAATAGTGGTTTCAGAAAAAAGTAGAAAACATATGCAATAACACATATCAACTCCTGATTCAATGTAATGTTAGTTCTGATTTTCTTTTATGTGCCTTAGGAGCCTGAGGAACCTTCCTTTTATTCTGAGTTTACTTGGAGATTTTATCAGTAATGGGTATTGGATTTTCTCAAATGTTTTCTGATATCAAGATTATTTCGTTATTTTTCTATTTTATCTGTTGTTGTCTAGCTGGAATTTATTACATTCTAAAAATTTGATTTTCCAGATAAAGAATATAGGGTTCAGAGTTCATTAATCAAGAAATTGGCGCTATCACATATGAAGATCAGCTTTGGGACAAGGTTTCAAAAACTTCTCTTTATACCTCTTAGTCTTGGGTATTTACTCAGTTGTTGAGAAAACAACCTTACTAGTTTCTTTGTATTTTGGCTGAAGAACAAAAGGTTCTCAAATATGCCACAAGTGTTCTTAATTCCATTTGCTACTAGCCTCAAATTTCTGAATCACACATTTGAGTTGAGAGATGAATGCTGCCAATTGTATAATAGTTAAAAATTCAGGGATTTGTAGTTACAAATTTGTATTATGACTAAGGGATGTAGAAAGTATTGTTCAAATATTTTCTTAGTATAACTATTTTCTCATTTAAATCATATCAACTATCTTATCCTATTATATGCAGTATTTCCTAAAAATATGCTTACATGTAGAATTAAAAATAATGTTTACATAATCTCTATATGCCTTTAAATCTTTTGGATTGATTAGAAGAAAAAAAGAAAGGAAAAGTTTCTCCCTTATAATATTTTATTTAGGAAGGACAAATTTTTAAAATTACATAAAAATCTAGGTGAAATATGTAGTTTTTTTCTACTAATACACAATTCACAACAAGTGAAATGCACAGATTGTTAAAAATTATTGATCTTCTTCCTAACAATGTTTGATACTTTTTCTTCATGGAAACTAAAAACTTTTCTACAACACAGATAAAAATTACTTCAGCAACATTTTTCAAGCATGTTCAATGTTTAACATAAATTTTTTCTTCATCAAAATGGTTTGTGTTTGTCCCTATCTCAGTCATACTTTCACACAAGATTTTAACCAAGGTAAAATGAGGAAATAAAATAATATAAAGTTGCATTTCAAGTGTTTCTATGAAAATTCCACATGAAAAAAAACATTTTTTTACCATGTAGGAAATGGTTATTGATAATCAAAGATAACATGTATATAGGTAACAATGACAATTATTTCAAAATTATTTCATTTTTAAAATATTGATTTTATTAGAACATTTTATTTACAAAGTATGATCACATTCAACTTTGAGTATTTGTACCAGTACACGACAAGACTTAATGCCCATTTTTTCCCATTCCTCTGCTCTCCCTAAGATTCCCCTCCCCCTATATACATAAGTTTTGTTTCCTTTTTTACAATCAAATTTGTTCTTTCCCTTTTTATCCTTACCCACCTTTTTCCTTTGAATATTTTCTTACAACTTCACAAAACTATTATAAATTTTAGAACTCATTTACATCTTTATATTCTCATACCAGAGGAAAAAAATAGTACTTACACAGCTGTGTCCTATTATTTATTTCACTATGAGTATGTCCTCAAGGTATATCCATTTGAGTATAAATAACTCCAACTTATCATTGTTTATGGCTGAGTAGTAATCCATGTTATTAGAAAATTACAACTTCTTACTCAGTCTCCAATTGAGAGATCTTTTGGTTGTTTCCAAGATTTGTCTATAATAAACTGGGCTACTATGAATATGGGTGCACAAATGTCACTGTGATATGAACCATATATATAATATATATATATATATATATATATATATATATATATATATATATACATATCCAGCAGATTAATAGTAGAGTCAAAAGGGACCTCTAATCCTACTAAATTAAAAAGTTTTAAAGTGTTTATTGTGTAAAAATGTAAAATTATCTAAATGACAAATAATTACATTCTGTTTAGATGATTTATTTTTAAAACTGTAATAAAGCTTACTCTCATCAAATTTGAGCATATAAAAGCACATAGACAACAAAGCTAGGGTCTTCTCTTATATATTTTCTATTAAAGTAAACAGAATATTTTAGTTAAATAAGTTCCCAGTATTTGCAGCTACTGATGAAAATGTGATGATAGTAGTTGTGGGAAAGATGATGTGGCAGATTGTGAACATGCAAATAACACTGTGGAGATATTTTTTTTTCTCATTATGGTGGTGTCTAAAGTGATCTTTTTACTGCATGGAAACAGTAAACTTTATTTCATAGTGAGCATGTATTATTAATATTTTAATATTATTTCCAAATACATATTCTAACTGATTTTTGAAGGATCACAGACAAATTATCCTGAAAGGGAAGTTTTTATATACTCCTGAGAAGCTAAGGGCTTCAGTAAGCAATCATACATTTTATGGATTACAAATATCTCTGAAAGGCAGTGTAATTTTTATTACATTCTCTCTAGAAGTTCACCTCCAATTACACACGTGTGTGCACACACACGAACACTCACACAGATAGTAAAAGAAGAGTCACCGATGATATATTTTTTTTCTCTACTCTTCTAATTCATCTATATTGTCTGCTGTACAATTTCCAAACAAAATCTGGACAATTTACAAAATTTCTAGTAATATTTAAAGAAATTGTCTAACAATACAGTCTTTGTTATTTGTATTGGGAAAAAAACCATCAAGGGCTATTATCATTATACTTTCCCAAAATTGTTACTTGTACCTTAAAAGTTATTAGTAACTCTGAGTTGAATGCTAATATTGAAAATTTAAACTACCTGTTACTAGTTTTTGTTGTTGTTTTAGTTTTTTGTTTTTGTTTTGTTTGTTTGCTTGTTTGTTTTGAGGCAGGGTCTCGCTTTGTACTTCAGGCTGATCCTGAACTCAGTTTCAAACTCAGCAATGCTCCTGCCTCTGCCTTGCGAGTGCTGGGATTACAGGCATGAGCCTCCATGCCCAGCACTGTGGTATGTGGTACTGATTCCTAGAAATAATGAGTCATCCCATCCAGCATCGCTATATGTGGTTACCAGGAATTGAACCCAGGCCCTTGTGCTTGCAAGGCAGGCACTGGAACCACTGAACTAAATCTCTGGCCCTCTGTTACTGATTCTTAAATTTATTTAAATTAATATACTTTACTCTAATACCCTGTCAACTACATAGATTTTGGCATTACTGTAATGTTGCACATATCAGTATCCAAAATGCAGTCACTATGTTTCTGATTTTAAACTGAGTCCCTTAGTTCTCTTGAGTTACAAAAAGCTTATGATCTTATTATATAGGAAAAGAACTTATTAAAAACATTTTGAGTAGCTCACACAATATCAAGTGGATAGACAAACACAGAAAAGGAGTCAAGATATTTCCAGTTTATAATAAATACTTGGTCTGATTTCTGAAGTTCTAGGACTGCCTTACAGGGACCATTCTTCTACCTTGTTTTTTTAATTATTATTTTCTTTTTATTAAGTTTATTGTTATATTTTAGGTATACATTGTGATTATATTCATGATGGCAGATTTATAACTGTACGTATGTCTTGGATCTTGTTTTATGCCAATTCAACTCCCTCTATTTCATCCCTCCACATTTTTCTATCACAAAAGATTTCTTTTTCTTCTTTTTAAGCTTTTTAAAAATTTCCTTTCTTTTCTTTTTTTCTGACCCTACTCTCTAGTCTCCTTCTCCTTTCAAACTTTTTTTCTTATTTCATAATATCAATTATAGTTTTCATTAACACTTTAAATTCCTCATACCAGACCACCTATTTGATATTTATATTTTATATGTCCTTTTCATTTCATTTGGCTATAAATAACTCCGCTTTGTCATTGTTTATGCTTGAGCATGCTTGGTTTTATATATCACAAAATGTATGTCTTTAAGTAATCATCAGCTTATGGGTATTCAGGCTATTTCTAACTTTGAGCTACTACAAACTGCAATTATATGGTGCTTTTGCCAATGTGGTGTGATGTTTTAAATTTTTTGGGAAGATACTGAGAGTAAGAATAACTGATTCAAATGGATACTAATCCTATTTTAACGAATCTCCATACCAATTTCCACAGTGTCTAGACCAGTCTACACTGCCACCAAAAGTGCAGAAGGATATCATGCTGTCTTTGTCATAGTGGCTTTGTAGTATATTTTCAAGTAAGAGACTGATTCCCTTTGTCATGTTTTTGTTGCCTACGACTGTGTTTGCTATTCTAAGTGTCTTCTGGTTTCAGATGAATTTTTCTGTTTTTTTTTTTTTTTTTTTTTTTTTTTTTTTTTTTTTTTTTTTTTTTTTTTTTTTTTTTTTTCCTCTAGCTGAGAGATATGCTGTTGGTATTTCAATTGGGATTGCATTAACTCTATATAGTGGTTGTGGGGAAGTACAACTATTTTTCACTATATGGGTTCTTTCTGCTCAAGAACAAGTTTTGTTTTCTCATTTTATGAAACCTTCTTCAATTTCTTTTATTTGGAGTGCTCTGTTTTTCTTTCTTCTTTAGATGATTCCAGAGCACTGAAATCTTTTACTTTCTTCATTAGATGATTCCTAGATTTCTTTTATGCTATTGTGAAAGCAGTTGCTTCCCCAATTCCTTTCTCAATGAATCTGTTGTTTGTGTATAGGGAAGTTATTCATTTATCAATGTTGATCTTGTATCCAGTTACTCTACTGAATTTTGTTATTAATTCTAGAAGAATTTCAGGGGAGTTTGGGGGTGTTCTATACAAGCTATCATATCATTTGGAAAGAATTACAATTTAACTCCTTCATTTATTATCATTTTTTCTTTATTTTTTTCTATTTTCTAACTGCTGATACTAGTGTTTTCACAACAATATTGAATATGAGTGGTGATAGTGTGCATGTTTGTCTGGTTCTGATTTTAGTGTTAAGTATTTCAATTTTTAACAAGTTAGTAGGATATTAGATATTGGTTTTTCGTAGATGGGTTTGTGAGATTGAAAGGAAGACCATACATTCCAGTTTCTTATAAAGTTTTCATCAAGAATGGGAATTCAGTTTTGTCAAATGTTTTATTTGTAACTCAATATTAATCAAATAAATTGAAAATATAATTAAATACATACCAAGGAAGAAAATAACAGAGCCTGATGGTTTAACTGCTGAATTCTACAAGAAATTTTATGAATAGCCAGTACCACTACTGTTTAAATTCCTTAATGAAATTTAAAAATAGCAATACTCCTAAATACATTTCTAGAAGCAAGCATCACCTTGACCCTAAAAACAGAGAAAACTCAAATAAAAAAGAGAACTATGGGACAGGCTCCCTAATGATATAAGACACTAAAGTCCCAAATATTACACTGGAAAACATAATGCAGCATATTTTCAGGAAGGTTATACACCCTGCCCAAATTAAATTCAACCCAGGCATGCAAGCATGTTTCAACATACATGAATTGATAAGTGTTCTACAGTATATTAGTAGAGTCAAAGACAGGTATCATATGAATATTTGTGAGTTTTTTTTTTTTAATTTAAGAAACAAGGCTTTAGGTCCTTAAGATTCTGGAATTTTCATATGAATTTCAATCTATGGCCTGATCAGGATACAAGATTCTAAAAGGTGCAGTCTATTGTTCTCTTGATCACAAGCATTCACTATCATTTTGTATTATCTAAAGCTTCTTCCTTTATAGTGCTACTTATATTGAACATGGTCAGGGTGAAATAATACTTCAGGCAAGTGGACAATATTGGTATGATTTTAAATTTATAACAGAATATATATTTATGTATCTGGCCAAAGAGCATTTAGATATCTCCTATGCAGAAAGACACACTTAAAAATGATATTTTATGTTATCCACAAGATATTTTGAAATAGAAGTCAGATAAGACATTCCTGGTATATTCTGATTCCCGAAATAGCCTATATTCAAGTAAGTTCCAACAGCAACTGATATGATGAAATACTTCAAATGGAGGTAGTTTTGCTCCCAATTCAATTACTTCCTGAGTAGCTATATGTTGGGAAATAATTTAACATTAGCTTCTCAAAATTAATTTAATGTCTAGAAATGTTAGTATTATAGGTACCTTGAAAATTAACTAACACAATATATAGACTAATTATTTACAATAACAATAGGCTGCTTCTACAAGTTTTAAGCAAAACATATTTTACTATGTATCAAACAAATCACAGAGACTCCCAGAGGGCAAGAAATATCTAGCCAAAGACTGCATTGTAGGGCCGGGGAGTTAGCTCATGGTTCCAGCGCCTGTCTCGCAAGCGCAAGGACCCGGGTTCGATTCCCTGGTAACCACATAACAATACTGGGTGTGGTGACCCACACCCAGCAGCAACCAGCACCACATACCACAGTGCCAGGCGTGGTGGCTCACGCCTGTAATCCCAGCACTCGGGAGGCAGAGGCAGGAGGATTGTGATGTGAGTTGGAGGCTGAGCTCAGGGCCAGCCTGAACCACAAAAGCGAGACCCTGTCTAAAAAAAAAAAAAAAAAAAAAAAAAAAAAAAAAAAAAAAAAAAAAAAAAAAAAAAAAAAAAAAAAAAAAAAAAAAAAAAGACTGCATTGTAAAGACAAGCACAAATTTAGAGTAAGAGGTATATTTCTGTTCCAAATAACATATGACATTGCTAACTATATTCACCATGTTTCATCATGTCGTATAATTGATTTCAATATATTAACTTTGCCTTTTATTTGAAGTTTCTTACCCTTGAAAAATTCCAAAAAGTAGATAAACTTTCTCACAAAATGATGATTATTCTTAATAATATATGTTCAAATTATCAAAACTAATTATATGATGTGTATATAATTTATACCAATCAATATTGCATAGAAATGTTATGTGTCAATTTATATTTAGGTAAATGAATCTAGAACTTTAAAGTGCAATAAACTTTTCCATTTTACTTGGAACATTTACTACATAAAACTGTTATTTAAGTATTTTATCTTCTCTTTTAAATGTATGTAATTCTACTTGTGACATACAAAGATTCCAATCCTCATAAATCTGTTCTTCAAACATGAAGAAAGATAATATTTTATTTTGCAGTTCCTGCAAAAGATAATATTTTATTTTGCAGTTCCTTCCTTTGCAGGGAAGGAGTCTAACTCAAATGAGATCCTTGTTTTAAGTTGCAAATCTACTGCCTATCATCAAAATATGACCAGTTTCTGTCCCACACCCCATAAAGCCAATTAGCTTATATAAATGGATGTTCCAATTACCAGCTGAACATAAGATGGACTGTGTGGGATAAAACGTGCTGTTAAGGCCTTTTACTTCAAGACCAATTACAGTTTATCTTGGCAACATGCATATAATAGGTTTATCTGCTTGGTCCTCTAAGTGGGGTGAGACTTTGTTCTTGCTTTTGCAATCTGTTAGCAGATTACTTGTGATGTGCATTGCATTCTAGTTTAAGATTTATTTAATGAAACTTCACTATATTATAGAAAGGTTTACTGGCTTGGGAAAACACTTTATTTTAAATTATATTTCCAAGGCAATTTACAGAGATAATTCCATGGAGTTCACATGAAGATATTAAGAGGGCAGGACAGGAAGGCAAGAGGTTGCAGCCTGCAGCACTGAAGCAGCCTGATTCTGCTGCCGCCTCTGGCCAGAGTACTGAAAACTAAGGATAACTGCACATGTTTCCAAGCCAGAGTAACAGGGTCTCTTCTATGTCTTTTCCTGTGAGTACTCTACTCACATTTCAGGTGCTTCCACTGGTAAGATCTAGCAGGCAAGATAGCCAGATAAATTACCTGGGAAAATAAAATGCAATCTTCAATAAAATTACTAGTTATAATTTTTTTCATTGTAACAGGAAGCAGGTTTCAAAATTCCTTTCATCAGAAAATATGAAGTGACAACTTTCATTACATCCTATCATGAAATGTCTCCAATGAAATTGATTTGCTGAAGAATAACTATTTGCTATTTTCTAAAGAAAAATCCTAAAGTCAAGGAAGAATAGAGGTTTTACTCATGTGAAGCAGAGCTCTGTTTCCAAGGATTACATGAATAATTATGTACAGTATTCTGAGAGTGGAGAATTGTTGAAACATTTTATTTTCCTGAATTTGTTACAGGCCAAACTGTACTGCATGTCAGAAGTCTTGCTCTACAGTTTTGGAAATACTGGAGAAATCTTGTTTGCTCTACAACTGTCTGCTGCTTGTCATGAAGACAGAATTTGGTTCTGACATGACCACCAAAGGTATTGTTCTTGCTCACATTATTGATACTGATTCCTGGAAACTCTGGCCATCAGAAGGTTGAAGTCACCATAAAGCCAAACAGATTGGTTGTCACCTCAAAGAAGTTACACATGAAGGAATCTAGGTGGAGAAGAAACACTTTAAGAGGCTTTCTGAGACAGTTATTTTTGAAATGAGGAAGTCAGCATGCTTACGGTACTGATGAGATCAACTTCTGATCTTGAGCACTGAGAACAAAGTCAAGATGAGTTGTGGAGATTTTGGAATTTCATATGAACTTTGGGAAACATTTTCCCATAAGACATAGGTGAAATTTTAAATATTAAAGTGAAATACACAGGAGACGCCTTTCCAGGTGTATTTGTGGCAATGGCAGGAGAAAACCATGTCAGAGGCCTAGTGACATCTGGTAACACTGCACCCAGTTATCATTTTCCTCACATCTCTGACTGGGGCGTTCAGGATGTGTAGTGTTTACTTCAGCTACCCAGAGTTCTCAAGTTTCCAGCTATACTTTTTCTAAGAGGACCAGCTCAATTTGCTGCTCATGTTTTTAGGTAATACAACGTTGTGGTGTGGGGAACCCTGTGAAAAAGCATTTGAATACCTGGATTTCCATGAAAAATGCTGACAAAAAAATTAGACAATGGAATTTCTAAGAATGTGATTTCATTTGGGGGAGGATCTACAAATTTTGCTACAGAAAAATAACTTTAGAAAAATGATTTTGAAATCAAAGAAAAGAAATAAAATTGACTAATCAATAAAAAAGAAAAATTAACCCAGTATTTATACCGGTTTCATGGTAACTGATTTTGGAATATTAATTTATATTTCTTTAACTCAGATATTGATATAGAAAGATAACATCAGTAAGTGTGATGCTTTCTTGTTTTCATTGTCAACATGGATAATTAAAACACAATGCATAGCTTTACTTTGCTATTATGAATCTGACATAAACACAAATAATTTGGGACTTCAGAGTTCATATCATGGGTTCTCTTATAGAAAATATTACTGCCATCTTATTACATTCAACATTAATGTTATCTAAGAATAAATACTGTTCCTAGATAAATATTGACTAAACATTATTAAAATGATTTTCTTTAGTTGAGAGTAGTCTAAAATTTGTATAACCTGCAAAAAGAAGTAGAGATAGCAAAATTATGTTATGTGAAGACATTTTAGTCAATGACAAAGAAAGTAAATTTGACTTTTTTCATAGTTCTTAAATATAAATTGTGCATTACTCTTGATGTTATCAGGAAAAAGATACAAAACTGATTTCAGCTTTGCTACTTTACTTTTAAAATGATAACATAATTTAGAAAAAATGAATTTTTATAACAAAATAAAGTACGCATCAAACATCTTAGAAAGTAACAAGATAGAATAAGTTTGAAGCTGAGGAATAGGAGATGTTTTACTGTGCACAAGACATTGGTTCCAATCTTCAGAAAAAATTAACAGCAAAAAGAGTAAGAGAAAAAAAATCAGAAAAAAATACAGAAAATGTAGAACAAGGAAATGAAAATTCAAAGTTGTTTAACATAGCAATAATTTCAATTTAAATTCTACTATGACTATTGATAAGATGATAATCATATTTTCAAACTTAAGCTAGATTAATGAATAGTAGTGAATAGAACATCAGGTCCAGCCAATTTGGGGCTAGCACTCTGTACACTAAGCAATAATGCTAGAGCAACTAATGAATATTTTGAAAGAAAAATAAGACATACAGCATGTCTTGATGTCTACTTCAGAAGAATAACAAAAATCATAATTTAAGGAATTATATTGGAATAGATCCACTCCTAAGAGTATTATAATATTTTCTGCAATGATTTCAAAAAAATATAAAAATAATTTGCTAAAATTATGATTGCTTCTGAATGTAATATATTCAGAATATCGGTCTATAAATTTTATCAATAATTCCAGTTTCTACTTATTCAGCAGAGGGAATTTTGCAAAAATGATTTTAATCAAAATCTACAAAGTAAAGAAATAATGAAATTAATTCTCTCATAAAACAGACTGCAAACAGAGAATAGCTTATGATGTGTGATTATTCTCTGAACATCAGTGATACATTATCAGAACATCCAAAATGTCCAATTACAGGGATAACTTGTGCTTGCTTTAATAATTAGCTGACAAAGTTAAACATGTTATGAGTTGCAAGTTTTAAAGATTTGTTGTAAGAAAGGTATATTTTTTTTCAAGTCATGACCTTAAAGCACATTTTATTTAACAGTTAACATGACATAGGTGATATTCAAGTTAGGAAAGTGTATGACTTTTTTCTCAAGGTAAAAATTTAATATGCAAAACTCAATATTTCGTGTCCTCCAAGTCTTCAGATCTTTGGATGACTTCTATGGAATACATTCTTTCAGTGTGCTTGGCACCAGCGGTAGGGATACTTTCCCAGCAACCACTTGATTACAAGAATAAACACCTGATACCTTACAGTGTACTGTTGCTAGTATTTTGGGCATATGTGTATTGAATAAATAATCAGAGATATTCAACTTTTATTATATTTAAGTCAAAATGTTATTACATATTCTAAATATAAAGTCTATATCATGTAAAATAGGCCTTGATTTTGGTCCAGTATAGGCTACTGCAAGTATTTTGAATGTTTCTGAGCAAGCTAGGCCAAGCTATGATGTTCAATAAATATATTAAAGGCATTTCTGACTCTGAAAATATCCTTATTTTTATCGTAAGTCCATAGGGTCATCTGTGTTTAACCCCTAAGTAAATGTGTATGTGAACTTTTAAAATAATATGTATAATTCGATATGTGGTCTTTCTCTTGTACTCTTCACTTATAGTCCATGAATTCTAACGATATTTTAACTCATTTCAGTTACTTTTGAAAATCTAACTAGCAATATTTTATAATTCTTGAATGACTCATTGTTATGTATTTCCTACTTTTCTAATTTGTAAAAAAGGTCCTTTTATTCTATTGTTCTATTTTTACCCAATTTTAAATACTGATTGAAAAAAAGACAAGATAATTTCCTAGGTTACAGAATCTGGGATTCATTTAACAGTGTTTATGAACACAATGAGAAGACTGAGCTATGTGTATACTCTCCAGACTTTTAACTCAAGAGAACACTGGGTTTTCTCCCTTAGGAAAAGAATGGCTGTGCAGAGGAGAGGGAAGATGATGATTTTCCTAGTATCCAGTCTCCAGATCTTTCTTTTTTTTACAAGGCTGAATTTTTCTTAATGCTTAGAAGTCCCCAGATAAAATCTTATTAGTCTTCTCCTTATGAGCATTTTACCCTCAATACTTTAATTTCCTAATACAGATCAATTTTGGATGATTTGCTAAAATTGCTGGTTAAACCTGGCAGAGATACCCTATCATCCTTGACTTTTTTGTGTGTGTGTGTGACCTGCAATCATGTTCTTGCCTGCTGCCTGTTATTGTAAATAAAATGTAATTGGAATACAGCCAGGCTCTCTTACCTTACTATTGTCTACTTCTACTTTCTCACACTAATAGTAGAGAGCATATGGTCTTTAGGGGGAAACCTCTGCTAGCCTCTAAACTATTATTTTAAAAATGCATTTTTTGCAAACCACTGTAATACTGAGTATCTTTTTATAACAAATTAGCACTTATCTGAATTACATGCAATCACCACAAATGACTTCATGTCATCTCACAGTTGAACAACATCTAATAGATTGCCTTCTCCCTTCGAAAGTGTAAAGTCCAAGAGGCCAATTGTTGCAAGAAATATGACCTTATTATATGGCTGGATATCAGAATTGTGAGAAAATGGGATTTAACTTTATTAAAAGAAAATAACAGTGTACTGAATTCAAGATTTAAAATAGTCCAGAAATTAATATTGTATAATATAAAAGGTAAATTGCAGTGGAGAAAGTAAAGGCAGAGGCAAACATAATACATGATCACCAAATTCTATATTCAAATTTCTAGAAATGGATTATACTTTTTCAAAAACATCTTTAAAATAAAACACTTAAGGAGGGCTGGGGATATAGCTCAGTGGTTCTGGCGCTTGTCTCGAAGCGCAAGTGCTGGAGTTCGATCCCGGTAACCACATAACAATACTGGGCATGGAGACTCAGCCCAGCAGCAATCAGTACCACATATCACAGTGCCAGGCATGGTGTCTCACTCCTGTAATCCCAGCACTCAGGAGGCAGAGGCAGGAAGATTGCTGATGTGAGTTTGAGGCTGAGCTCAGCGCCAGCCTGAACTACAAAGTGAGACCCTGTCTGAAAAATAAACAAATAAAAAAATAGAACACTTAAGCAAGAGGAACTTGCGGTAGAATAGTAGTTAAATGCATTCTTTTTTAGTGGTTTAGAAGGTGTATATGATACAAAGATATTTCTTAGTAATAGCTTTGCTATGTACAAAATTGGTTTTTAATATGTAACTTAGGTGATTCAAAAGCTTTACAGTTTGTCTAATTCTCCAGCTACCAATCCAACTAGAACTACTTTTTGAAAATATATTCATACTTATTGAATCATAAATGCCAACATATGTTGATATAAGAAAGATTTATATTTGTTCTACAAATTATACCTATTTAAATGTGCCTCTACTTCAGAGAGAGATTGTCTCATAAGTTTTACCATTGGTTTCTTTGTTTCTAGTCTCAAATTAAACAGACCAGCAGCATATTGACTGTATTATGGAAAGGGCAGGAGGGTGGGATTCAACAGCTGAAACAGCTGGGGATAGGAGGAGTTGATAAAACAAGGGTGGGTGGGGCCATTAGGAAAAATAGAACCACTGGTCACAGGCATGGAGATATCTCTGTTCTACATGTGCAGCTAATCCAAATGGTGACTTTAGTGTCAAAAACTGGACAGACACAATAATTTAATTTCAAGTAGAAAGGTCTTAATTCAAAGGAACTGAACTACCATTCAGTTTAAAGAAAGAAAAGAAAAGTAAGGTACAGTTTGAAATGTCTGTTCCATAGGAAGTGCCTGAGAGTAAAGGATTATGTACTGAGTCCTGCTGAAACATTTTCAAAGATATGTGTGAATAGTACTGTTTCCCCGTATCTATAATTGTAAAAGAATGCATTTATGGATCCTTTGCTTTGGATATGAAATATCCATTAAGGGTCTAAGTGTTAAAAGCTTTGTTTGAGATTTTAGGGTTTCTAGTCTATTTGCCAGTTTCTAACTTTGTCTCTGTATTTCTGTCCCCATCTGTATCTTTTTAAAAAGAGAGTTATTTGTAAAGGGGACAATGTTGAGATTGTAACAAAAAAGTAAGGAAACAAGTTTTATGTATATGGGGGGGTGGTAGGGTAGGTAGGGCTATGGGAAAAAATGAGAATTAAGTTGTGTCTTATACTGGTACAAATCCCCATTATGGAGTGTAATCATGATGTGTATATTTAATGTACCAATAAAGATTTAAAAAAAGAAAGAAAGTTATCTAATCAAAAAAAAAAAGAGAGAGTTATTTGTTTAAAGCTCAGATTAATAAGGCTTCACAGGAAATAAATTCTAGCAGGAAGAGGAATAAACTTCCCTAATTCCTCAGTTGTACTGGGTTAATATTCTGAGTCTGTGACAAACTGAAATTTTTTGGTGGCAGAGATTTCAAACAGCAAAACATCTGGATTGTAGCATGGGTCTTATTTTACATTTTTGTTCTCAGGACCAAACAAGGAACATAATAGATTATTTGAAAAAAATTTTGTGGTCAGAAAAGGATTAAAAGAGCATGTAAAGTTATAGCAAGGACAGTGCCTCTTGCTAAAGACAATAGACATTATGTTAAAAGCCAAGCATCTAGATAACAGGAAAAATGCTTAAGGGCACTTTAGTAATCTACAAAACCTCTGCTTCCATGACAACATCAGAAGTGGAAAAATACAAACTTGTTTCAAAGACCTTTCTTGAGTAAAGAGGCCCAAATACCCTCAAAAGCTCAGGGCCACTTCATGATTCCTGTTTATAAGCAAAACAGAGCATTTCTGTAGCCATAATTAATCAGCCCATGCAAAGCTCAAGAATCTGACAGACTGGCATTGTTTCTGTTACAATATTTTTCAGGTCTACAGAATGAAGACAGTTCAAGGTTATTATAGCTTTTACTGAATTCAAAAAGAAAAGATAGCAAACCAGGAAATGTGCTGTGAGGGGAGAGGCCATGTAGTGAGTCAGACAACAGTAATGCTTGGTAAAACTGTGGAAGTGAAACTGATCCTAAAGTGAGGAACTCAGGATGGTAGAGACAGCAAATACAAGGAAAAATAACAGAGGGAAGCCCACAGGAAGAGTTGTATGTGCTGCAACTTACTAATCCATAGGGATAAGAACGTGAATTTGGAATTTGAAAAGACTCTTTTAGAACTGTGAATACTTTTTTAAACACTTAGTTATAGGCTGAATCCATGATGCAGCATCAAATGAACATAAACCTTTGAGTTCCTGTAACAAAATGATGTAAATTGAACATTGAGTGTTCACTCAAAGGCACTTAGATTAATGATCTTGGTCTCATGGCACTGGATCAAAAATTTAAATCAATCATTTATTATTTTTTTTCCTAGTTGATCTGTCAATATGTGACAGTGAGGTAAGGAGATCCATCACTATTATTCTATTAGTGCTTATTTGGTTTTTGATGTCCATAAATATTTGTTTTATATAGTTAGGTGTGCTAGCAATTGGTGCATATATATTTGTGATTATTATCTCTTCTTCTTGGATTATGTCTTGTAAAGGGTTGTAGTAATATTTGTCTCTCTTAGTTTGTTTTGGTTAGAAATCTACTTTGTCTGAAAATAAGATAGTTTTGCTCTTTGCAAGTTTATGTAGAATGATTTTTTTCCTTTTTTTAAATATTCTGTCTATAGATTTCTTTTTGTATTAAGTATGTTTCTTGAATCCAATATATAGTTGAATATTTCTTCTTAATGTATTTTGCCCATTTATTTCTTTTAATTGGTGAATTGGGCCATTAATATTGATGGTTATAAGTGATATGCTCTGACTTATATTTATCATGATATTTTCTTATATTTGTCTCATTATTATTATTATTAAAAATTCCCCCTTGCCATGTAATTTATTGCTTTGTATAATGAAATCATTCCATTAGTTTTCATGAAGCCATGAATCTCACTATTTTTTTCCAGAATATCATTTGGAAGTTTTGTAGTACAGTTTTGGAGTTCATGAAGTTTCTCAGGTATTCTTTGTCATGCAAGTATCTTACTTCCCTATCAGTTTTGAAGGGTAGTTTTTCAGGATACATCTTGCTTGGTTTGAGGTGATATTTTTGGTTTAGTTTTATATTTATTTATTTAGTTCAAATCTTTATTGGTACATTATGAATACACATCATCATTGCCTTCAACATTGAGAATTTGTACCAGAATATGACACAACTTGATTCTCATTTATTTATTTATTTAAAGAGTTTGAATTGCTACACTCCAGGCTTATCTTCACTTCAGTGTTTGTGTTGAAAAAGCTACTGTAATATTCATGAGCTTTCTTTTCTGTGTTATTGTTCTCTAAGTCCTTTTAATATTTCATTGTTCTGGTGGAACTCTGGTATTTTGACTAATATATGCCTGGGTTTGAATGTGTTTTTATCAAAATTAGTGTCTTTTATGTTTCATGTATCAGAATGTTGAATTATTTTTTCTATGAGCGAATTTTTCTTCCATTTCATAGGAGAACAGATTGTTATGTCATTTGCACTGTCTCTTATTTATTCTTTGACACCTGTTAGTCTTTCGTTGTTCTTCTTTGCATCATACAGTAGCTGCTGGATTGATTTCTCATGGTCTCTTTATATTTTTAATAAGTCTTTCCTTTTCTGATCACTAACTATAATCCTGTCTTCTATATCTGAAATTCTGTGTTCAGATTCACTAGCTCAAACTTATAAATGTTAATTAAATTTTTAATTTCTTGAATTTCTGTTTGACACCATTTATTGGATTATATTTATTTTCTATGCTGGGATTTCATCATTTTTCTGAGATTCTCTAATATATATATATATATCTGTCTTTCACCATGATAATCTCTTCTGTTGTTATTCAAGGTATTATTTCTGATATTATTTTTTTTCCTAGATCCTCTTTTGTTGTCAGTTCAGGGAGAACAAGTGGACATTTTTCATATGAAGAAGTAAAAGCAGCAAGAAACATATGAAAATAAAGTTCCATATTACTGGCTATTTGAGATATGCAGAAGTAAACAGCACTGAGATTTCATCTCAGTCCAGAATGAATGGCTGCTAGAAGGAAAGCAGCCAATAACAAATGCTCTGTGGAGAAAGGAATACTTCTCCAGTGTTGGTGGGAATATAGACTGGTGCAAACACGACGGAAAAAGGTGTGGAGATTCTTCAAAAAACTGAATTAAATACCCATTTTGCCCTGCTATTTCCTTGCTGAGTATATTCATAAAAGAATTAAAGGCATCATACTACAATAACATTTGTACATGGATGTTTATAGCAGCACAATTTATAATAACTATATCTTGGAAACAGCCCATATGCCTAAGAACTGAGTACTAAATAAAGAAGGTATTTTTTATATACAATGGAATACTACTCACTGTAGAGCACAATATATTATACACACTTATAGATAAAGGATGCATTTTCAGCCAATATTGATAAATGAAGTAAATAAGAGAAAGATGCATAAACACAGTATCTTTTCTCTCATGTGAGAAACTGAAGGTGTAGGTGAGGTCCAGAATATATGATAGGTATTGTGAAATTGGAAGGAAATGTTAAAAGGGAAATCATTCCTGGATGGGGACAGCAAAAAGCAAAAAGAAAGAAAATCTTTCTAAATTAGTGTACTAAGGATAATATCATCCCCACTTGTGAGGCACATAATTTTCATCAAAGCATAAAAAAAAAAATTCAGGGCCAGGGACTTAGCTCAATAGTATCACACCTCCCTGGCAAGGACAAGGTCAAAAGTTTGATGCAGGGCCAGGGATTTATCTCAGTGGTGCCTGCCTTGCAAGTGCAAGGACCTGGGTTCGATCCCCAATAATCATATATAACAATGCCAGGCATGGAGATTCATGTCCACCAGCAATCAGAACCACATTCCACATTGCAAGGTGTGGTGGGCATGCCTGTAATCCCAACATTAAAAAGGCAGAGGTAGGAGGATTGCTGTGAGTTCAAGGCTGAGCTCAGGGACAGTCTAAACTACAAAAGCAATACCCTGTCTCAAAAAATAAAAAAGAAAAAACAAAGATGCATTCTATCAAAATGAAAAGGAGAAAAAAATGCTTAGTGCAATAGTAGTTCATGTCAAAACCTGAAAAAGTGGTAAATTATAGCAATATACTATTTTAGACAGAACAAAAAAAATAACACTGTGTAGATACCATAGTGAAAAAATTAATTATATACAATTAGTATTTCTATAATACTAATACTATAAATAGTATTGCTTTTTACAATACTATTAGAATTTTCTGAATGGAAATGACCTTCCAGAGATAGTCAGGATTATTTTATATTTGCATGGATATTATCAGAGTATTATACTTTTATGTGCAAATATTTAAAGTATATAAAGTCAAATTATTTATCCAAAATTTTAGCTTGACCAATGTGGTTAGCAATTTCCACTTGGTTATCTATTTTGGGATCTCTGTAGAACATTGCTGAAATATACTTCTAGATACACCCGGGTGCATCATAAAGGTAAAGCCTTGGGGTCCGTGCTTTTTCTGCAGTGGCACTGTTTCATTGCTTTGCTAACTGATCAAAATGAGGTAAATAGAACTGATCTGCCATGACATCTACCACCACACTTTTGTCTTGAGCCAGCTGCACATGGACTGACTCCTTTAAAAATACAGGCCGAATTAATCCTGTCCTTTAAGTTTTGGCTAGTGGTTATTATTTTCAGTGATGAACAATCTAACAGAGAAAATTGAATACTAGAATGCTATAACATCCTGACGGAGTACTCCCTTCTGAGACCAGAAGCTTAGTATGCAGCCAGGAATATAGACAGTCAAGGTGTTGAAGTTTCACTTGAAAACTGCTCCAGTTGATCTAGAGGCCATGTATGTTACAGCCTAGCCAAACATTTCTTTATGTTTTGCCCACTTGTGCAGGCTTTTCAAGAGACTGAGATTTAGAGAGAAGACTCATTAATCTTTTGGAGAACCTTTCAAGATTCTCCCACATTCAGCATATAATATGTATATTACTGACTTTGAGTCAAATTTATACTTAGAACTTGGAGCAAGATAAAAAGAAGAAACTGACAAAAATAAATTTTGGAAGTGTGTCAAATTGAAGCTAAAAGAATTATGGCTGCTAAAGAAATTAGTAACATTGAAAAGAAATCAATTCATTTTTATTGTGACAAAAGGAGAATCCTTGAGGGCTTATGAAAATTTGGAAGGAGCCATCCAATAAAAGATCAAGTGTGCACATATGCAAAACATTCACTGAAGACAGCCCTGCTACCTCTGCCTATGAAGAATCTCTTAGATAATTGGTTCTTCCAGGTTCATTTTACTGTGTACAGTTTCCTAGTACTCGGAAGACACTCCAGTCATAGTCCAAGGGTCCAAGCCAACTCCCAGAGATGACAGTAGACCTTCATATCATCTACATGATGCTAGTTTTGTGACATACAGAATACAAGAGTTGTGAGGTGGGGTGAAGAAGGCTTCCATTCAGGTTTCAAAAAAAAAAAAGACTGGGAAGTCAAACAAGAAGCCCTTACAGAACAGCAAGAACTATGGGAAATGAAACCAAAAGTGCAGTCAATTTAAAAGGAGGTTGGACATGGAATATCTGTCAAGTACAGCTATAGCTCAAGAGCGAACCAGATTAAGAATTAGCACACATGGTGTGCACCAGCATTGTTGTTGACTGGAGATAGCTAAACCCAAAGGAAATCATATCACTACACCATATTACCCATCTGCTCAACATGTAGCTACAGGTTTTAATGTTTTCACTACTAGATTTTGGCCTTATTATTTAACACCATCTTATTCTACTATCTCTATCTTTTATAATAGAAATGTTTACTGTATGCTATTTTCCCTGAGAATATTTGCCAATGACACTTGTATCTGCAGCCATTACCTCAAGGTAACTAATAGATTATGTCCTAACTTTATGCCTTACTGAACATCAACTAATAGCACTTATATTATGATAGAACTATAAACAATTTCTATTTAGGAATAACTCCAAGAATGGTATTTGTGCTTCATTTTCATTTGAAAATCAGTCAGATTTCATTCAGCTAAGAAAAAAAAAAAACTAAGTTTAAGTAAAATTAAATGAATATTTTTTATTTTCAAACTGAAAAAAATATAATATGACTCAAATTAAATATTTTCTTTAAATCATGGGTGTAAGGTATTGCAGCCAGTAACAGAAAAGCTCGATAATGCAATTTGTTGTATGACTTATAAGATATCAAATTTTGAATCTATATACATCAGCATAATTCTACTGAATGAAATCTCTATGGATATTTTCCCTTTATAAATAACTGCTTTATCTTTTAAATTTATAAATTAATACTGATATTTTTATTATTTTCACTATAAACAATCATAAAATTAGAAGTGGTGTGTCCTTTGGATTTTAGAAAATATGTATTAATCTCAGTACAAGTGATTATGCTATATATTTATTTAACATGATACACAACATAATCTTTTGGGATTTTTAAAATGTGTAATAATTAATGATAATAAATCACTATTTAAAAATTATAAAAATTAATTATGAATGAAATATGTCAGCTCTTACTAACATATTATAGAGAAGCATTCATTTGTGAGTAGTTTAAAGCATTTCTCAATTTATTATTGCTCTTAAGATATGTTTAAATGTCTGCATTACTTCGGTATATTTATTACTTATAGAAATTTATTATTAAAATTAAATTATTATAATGATTAAAATTTATTTCTTTATAAAAATTCTTAATCCTTACTTTAAATAAAACAAGTTGTGAAACCAGAAATATTTTCATAGGAAAATTAATTTTGTATTTTTGAGGCATTTTTAAAATTTTAACATTATAGAAATATTTTTTCCAAGGGTGGAAAAAACATAATTGCATATAATTTTGCATGTGGCACAAGATTATTTTTATGGGTTATTAAACTTCTGATAGGCTATTGAGTGGTATAGTACTTCACAGAAATTCTTCAAACTGCAAAACAATTAAAACACAAGTAACCTAAACAAATTAGAATAAAATGTTTTACGCAGGTATATTATGTGAATATCAAGATAGACATACATAAAAATGGAACAGCTTTTCAGAGATAATCAGATAATATATAGGCAAAAGGTGGCATTTGTAATTCTTGGACTTCAAAATTTCAAAATTCAGAGTTTATTTGTTATTATTATTATTTTTTAGGTTTATTGAGACAGGGTCTCATTTTGTAGTTCAGCATCAAACTCACATCACAGAAATCTTCCTGCCTCTGCCTCTTGACTGCTGGGATTATAGGCGTGAGCCACCATGCCCAGCACTGTGGTATGTGGTACTGATTGCTGCTGGGGGTGAGTCTCCACACCCAGTATTGTATATGGTTAACTGGGAATCAACCTGAGTGCTTGCACTTGCAAGACAGATGCTGGAACCACTGAGCTAAATCCCTTGGCCTACATAGAATTTTTTAATAAATTCAGTTTATTGTTACATTTTAGGAATACACAGAGATCACATTGCTCATTGGAGATTTCTACTTGTATATAGCATATCTTTATTCTTATTTTTTCCATTATTCTGTCCTTCCTTCAAGCACATCACACCATTTTTTTTTCCTTTTTACTGTCAACCTGTTTTCTTTTGTTTCTATGATTTTCCCTGCTCTCATTCAGGAATCACTTAACTTTATATATTTTCTTCCCATTTAACAATCATTGTTATATTTTTAAGCCTCATTTGCATTTTTAGTTTCTCACACTAGAGAATCAATATGGTATTTAAACACCTGTGTCTTATTTATTTTACTTATGAATATGACTTCAAGGTTCATGCATTTTCTCTAATTTATCATTTTTTATGGCTTAGTATACTCCATTTTATTTTTTTAATATACATTTTATCCAGTTTCCAATTATCCGTTATTTAAGCTTATTCCAAGATTTAGATGTTACAAAATGAGCTGCTATGAACACTGGTACAAATATATCACTATTGTATGATTCTTAAAATTTTTCATAAATATACACAGCAAGGAAATAGGCGAGTGAAATGCAACCTCTAATCCTAGTTATTTGAAAGAATCTCCACACTTATCTCCACAGTGGCTGCACCAGTCTACATTCCCACCAGCAGTGAAGCAGGTTTCCATTCTCCCGGAAGCCCTGCTAGCATTTGTCAATTGAGTTATTGACAGCAGTCATTCTTTCAGAGTAAGATAGAATCTCCATTTTATTTTCTTCTGTATCTCTCAAATAATCTGTGATGCTGACCATTTTTGATAGTTTAATGATTGAACTCATGACCGTGGGTTTGTAGATTAGGCAATGTTGATGCCCTTGAACTAAATCCCTAGCCTAGAGAAAGACTTTCATAAGCCTAAAGACAGACTGCCAATGACTGAGGTATGAAAGTTCTTTCAGCTTTTACTGAACAAACTAAAAATGAGTTATACTAATGTGAATGCTTCGGAACAGAAATCATGTTTGTAACTCGCAGGTTGAGCTGTTTCAGTGAAGAAATCCAGACGTTGAAAAACACTGAAAGTGCTTCAGGATGTCCTGTAATTACAAAGGAGCAAAGAAAACCACTTTTCAGAATGAGGAAAGATTTCTGGCACACTTGGACAAGAAACAAAATTGAAGAAGGATTTTCTCAGCAGAAGACTGGTGACCTTCATGTTTACCATGAGGATTATCAACACTAGAAATTTAAAAAGTGTTAAAAAAAATTCAAATCTTAGAACTAAGTTACAGTCCTCAGCAAACAAAACCTAAATTATAGAATAATGTTCCTGAATGTTTCCTGAGAAACATACGAAGACAAATAACTTCCCGCTAATTAAGTGACGATGTAACACTGAGCCCTCAAAACTTGAAGATTGTCTTGAAATGTGAACTTACTTTACTCACAAGACTATTACTATATTTTGGATCATAAATGTGCCCTGCATCCCACGTACTGAGGGCTTGGTCCAGAGTGGCACTGTCAGGGTGGTGGTTATATCTGTAGGAGTTGAGGCCTTATAGGAGAAAAATGGGTCATTGAGCATTTCTTTGATTGAAATATTGAAACTCTAACATTTTCCTTCCCATCCCTGTTTCTTGTCCACTCAGAAAGAAACTGAACGATTCCTGATGGAAATAAAAATGAAATAATATCAGAGGTGCATATGAAAAATTTGTACAAATTGAGCATGCCAGATGGAAAGGAAGAATACTTAGGAAAAAAGTGAAAACTTAGAGATATTAATTATTTATCAAATAATGAATACATGTGACAAACAATATTTACACAGAAGGAAAATCTTTGCATTAAAATTTCATTATGTATATTATATTTTTATTTTACAAGTTTGAAAATTTTCAGAAAATACATGGAAAAAGATCACTGAGAATAATAAACCATCCTTCAGATTTTTTATTGCTTTATATCCATAACATGACATTTGCATTTTAGTAGATGATAAAAGGTCCTTGTGCAAGCTAGGAGACTACAGGTATTCAAAAGTCTAAGTATATACACTAGTGACTTTTCTGTCATTGCTGAGACAAAATATTTGACATAAAAGTTAAAAGGCAAGAAGTTTACTTGCCTTCCAGTTTATGGAGGGTTCAGTCCACAGACAACAGACTCTGAGGCAGGGATAGCAAATGAGTAATGCAGTGTAAAAATAAGGCAGAACACACATATTCCACGGTTGAACGTAATCAGAAAAAAAATAAATAAATAAAGTATAACTTTTACTTAAGATAGCATTCATATTTTTTTCTGAAGAACATGAGTCATCTTATCACTAATGGCAGCAATTCTTCATATTTGTTTTAATTCCTACGTTATTTTATTTTATCATTGTCTTTTCAGAGTTACCTTTCTTTTTTAAAATTGATTTCACTGGCAAATTTTATATAAACATCCTTATCACAACTTGAGAATTTGTACCAGTATATAATACAACTTTATTCTCATTTTCTCCATTCATCTGCTCACCCTACAACCCTCCATCCCTGTATACACAGCTTTGTTTCTGTTTTTTATGATCAATTTTTTTTTCTCCTCATTACTTACCCATACCCACTTTCCCTTTGAATATTTTTGATTTCACAATATCCATCATACACTCTAGAGCTCATTTACATCCTCAGTTTTTCATATCAGAGAAAAGATACGATATTTATATATCTGTGACCTATTTATTTTACTACGAGTGTTCTTCAAGGTAAATCCATCTGAGTATAAATGAGTCAAACTAATCATTCTAAAGAGTTGCTTTTCTTGAACCTGCTTCAGGTAATAATAATCTTCTGTGAGTGTTGGTTTAAGAAGTAACTTTTAAATGTAAAAGTAATAATGTTGTAAATATCATATTATTTAAATATGATTCATTTAATTAGTCCTGTAAAGGATAGCATCTCTTTCAATCTATCAACTTACCTATGTGAACTTTATATAAAATATATATAATAATGTGTACAGATCCTAATATATGTTGCATGTATATATATCACAAGTAATTATGCTCATTTAAACATCTACTGGTGTATATTTTCTGTTAGAGACAGGGAAAAGCACATAAATGTGTATTCATTTGTGTGTTGGCATTTAGAAAGAATGAATACGTGCTTAATGTGGGAGTAATTTAACATTATGTCTCAATATATTTTTGCATTTTGACATCAAGATAGCCTATTTCACTGAACACATGGATACGACAGAACATATTGCATTTCTTTTCCTAGCCACACTGTTATTTCTGTGGGGCTATGTAACAACTATCGTGTTGGGGCTTTAAAGAGACCTCTGTAAGGGTATGTGCCTGAGATCTCTTCCTGGTTCATATTTTCTTTTAGTGCTTGGAATATAAATGTTACTTTGAATGAGGAAAATAAAGCTCACAGCCAAAGTATTACTGAAATTTGAGAAGAAATGAGCCTGTACCCTTGTCTAATTCATCACATCAGCTCCATAGGTGACCAGCTCTGAGTGAATATGGATGTCAGAGAAAATGAAACTTGGTTTGACAGTAGCTTAGCTACTGTGATTGTGAAGCTCCTCAAAGAAAGTCAACATGATTATAACACTAAATATTTCCATAGACACCTCACTCTATCTCAATATATATATTGAAATAAAATTTTAATGAAATTTCAATCTGGATAAAAGTTCAATATTTTTAAAAATAATTTTAAGATTAAATATCATTTAAATGAAATATACAAAATAAATACCTAATCATATATTTTTGTATTTTTATTCATTAAAAATGACACAGTTTAAAATGACCCTCAAAGAGCTTAAAGACAAGATGTATGGTTATGTCTGACTTCACCTCTTATAAGAATTTGACCAAGTTGTTAACATTTATATTTCTCAAATTTCTTTATAAACCATGTATAATAATAAATTATAATCAGAGATTTTTTTTAAAGACTACAAGAAATTCATGAATATAAAGCTCACTAGAGTAGTTCACATTTATGGTAAATACACTGTATGCTAGAGAAATCTTCAATTTTGTTTTCAATAAATAAAATAATTATATACATATATATTCATTATATATTATACATAATACATAGATAATTATTTGAAGGATTTTAAATATTATCGTCTTCAATTTTTGTGAAATTATATAAAATTGTTATTATTAAAGTAAGGCAAAACTAAGCTTTGAAAGAATAATTCATTGTTTTTGAGTGACAGGCCAATTTTCATGTATATATTTATGTCTTTAATTCACAAATCTCAAGCCTCCTGATCACTAGTGCAAAGTTTGAAAAGCTTGAAATATTGGTTCAGCTTAACATGTTTATCATAAGTCGGGTCTCTGGATGCTAAATTATTCAGATGACAGTGTTCTGAAATAATCTAGATGTTTAGAATAACTGGTATCTTTCAGATCTTCAAAATAACTTTGGATTTGTTGACAAAGATGAACTACTCACAAGTATTAGTTTCAAACAATTTAGTGTATGTGTTAATATTAGTTTGGAAATAAACGCTCTTCCTACAAATGTCTCCCTGCTGGACAAATTTGGCTTTTGCCATATAAAGGAGATCTGTCTCTTTAAACCTATCCAATTTGAGCACGTTTACAACTACATGTAGCCAGGGGATTTGAGAAAAACATTCTTTGCAGGTGTTTTTACAAGGTAGATGTTGAACTCTTTATGTCTCTTTCTTCCTGACAAATTCCTTACAATAAAACTAATAGGCACAAAACTAATACATTTCAGTGGTCATAAGAATTCAAACTGAAAGAAACTGCCTCAGGCAGTGACTTTTTCTGAACGATTTTTTTCCTCTAAATCTTTCAGAAATGTTAGTCACATGAGAAAAATGTTATTCTTCAAATTGTTCAGTAGTGTTAGAATCTACAAAATCCAAGGCTGCAATGTTGCCAGGGCTGTTATTTCAAAAATATATTAGGAAAACAGCAATAAAAGAGCAGTTTGTCCAAAGAATAAAACAAATACTATACATGTGTATTATAAACAACATAAAAAAACATTGCTCACTGACAAGAAATTTGTTTATCATAGTAATAGTTCCTGAAACGACACATTTGTCTATATTTAAAAAGATGATAGTTTGCATGTAACTGGCACTCATAAATAAGGAAAATTCTTAACTATGTCAACACTGTGCTAGTGCAATATTTTATTTGCCTACAAGGTAATTATAGCTTACTAAAGGGGAGAGACTACTGAGCCAACATTTTTTTTTTTAAAGACACAACTACTTTTATACCTTGAAAAATATGTGATGCTTCTTAGGTCTGAGGCTGACAATTAGAACCTTTCAATAAGAATAGAAGAATGCAACATATCTATTAAATATACATATACACAGATACACACATCACACACATACACACATACACACCACAATGTGATATTAGGAAGCTAACTCATGTTTAGATAACAATCATACATTTCATTTAATATAGTATTCAATATTCTTAGAATAAGAATGACTTTGTCAGTCAATTTTTAAGATATATGCAAGTTCCATTTTAGTATTCTATAGAGCCAAGATTTTAAGTATGTATAATATGTTAAATGAACATAACCTCCTCATAGTCTTCACTGACATGTTAAAGAAAACTTACACTAAAAAAAAATTGAATGGGAAAGTATTTTACTCAGTACCACTAAAATAAGGGAGAGTGAACTAAATTTTACTGAAACTGAAAAGCATAGAGTTTAAAAAAATTTAGGGGAATCACTGGCTCACCTAATACTACATAAGATGAGTGATCATTTTTAGGCTTTTATTAAATTACAAATTGTGTCATTTTAGGAACACAGTATTATCACATTCTTCAGTGAGAATATGTACCTCTACATGATATATCTTAATTATTATTTTACTTATTCCCCTACCCTTCTTACTACATTCACCCATGCCTAAGTATATAAGCTTTGTTTCTGTCATTTCCTTTTTTGTTTTTAATTCAGATCTTTATTGATACATTATGAATACACATCATCATCACATTCAACATTGAGAGTTTGTACCAGAATAAGACATGATTTGATTCTCATTTTTCCCCTTCCCCTGCCCTGTAACCCCCTCATCCCCTATATACACAAGCTTTGTTTCCTTTTTTCTTTATCTCTACCACATTCTTTTCCCCCTCATTATTTACTCTTACACTGTCCTTCCTTTTAAATATTTTCTATTTCACAATATCAAGTACATATACTAGAACTCATTTATAACTTAATTTTCTCATTCCAGAGAAATGATACAATATTTACAGATCTGTGACCTATTTATTTCATTGATGAGGATGTTTCCTTCTAATATCAAATTTTCTTCCCCCTGCCACTTCAAGTTCCTCTTTCTCTTTGAATATTTTCTTCCTATTTCACAATACCTGTCAGGCATTTTGGACCTTATTTCCACTTTCAGTTTCTCACAGTAGAGAAATAATATGACATTTGCACATCTGTGTCTTATTTATTTCACTTATGAATATGGTCTGGAGGTACATAAATTTAGCTTTAAATGTCTCTAATTTATCATACTTGAGAGTAATATGCCAGTTTATTTTTAAAAATCTTCTTTTTCCATTTTCTGGTTGATGGTCATTTGAGCTGATTCCAAGATTTAATTATTACAAACTATGCTATCATAAACTTAGATATATATGTCACTATGATATGATACTTTTAATACTTTCATGAATATGCCCAGCAGGAAAATAGCTGCTTCTAATGGTACCTCTAATCCTAGTTTTTTGAGGAATCTCCATACTGGCCTCCACAGTGGTTGCACCAGTCTACATTTGTGACAAAAGTGGAGGAGGGCTCCTCTCTCTTCACAGCTCCACCAGCATTTATATTGCTTAATTTCTTCATAGCATCCATTCTTGCACAAATGAGGTCAAACATCAGTGCTACTTCTGTTAGTATCTCTCAAATGACCAGTGATATTGAAAATTGTTTCATAGAGTTTCTTTGCTGATTTTACTTCTTCACCTGAAAAATGTCTGTTCATTTCAGATGTCCATTTTTGAAATGAGTTTTTAAATTTGGTTGATCTTATTTTTAAAAATTATTTATATATTCTACAGAGTAATCCTTTATCTGAGGAACAGCCGGTAATACGTTTTTCCCAAATCGTAGGTTATCTTTTCACTCTGTTGGCAGTTTCTCTTGCTTGGAAGGCTTTTAAGATGATGTCCCAGTTGTTGGTTCTTTCTGTTAGTTTCCATGCTACTAAATTTTGTTCATAAAATCTTTTCTTAACACCAATGGGTCCAAGAGTTCTACCTAACCTATCTTCCCACAGGTTTAGGATTTCTCTTTTTATATTTAAAACTTTAATTCATTTCAATTTCAGTTTAGAGCATAGTGAAAGTTGTAGGTACAATATTAATCTTCGGTACTTTAATACTCAGTTTTTCTATCACCATTTATTAAAGAACCTATATTTCCTACAGCAAAAGTGTTTGTCTCCTTCACACATGATGAGGTGGCTTAGTGTGTCTGGAGTTGTTTTTGCATCTTCTCATCTGTTCCATTAATAATCAAGTCTGTTTCACTGTTGTATCATGATTTTTTTTTTTTACCACAGTGGATTTTTTGTACACTTTCAATTTAGGGATTGTGACATCAATAACCAAAAATCTATGAATTAAAGAATTTGTTCTTTGAAAGAATAAACAAAATTGACAGATCTTTATTCAGCCTTATCAAAATTAGAAAGAAAAGAAGGCTCAAATTCTTACAGTTAGGTACTAAAATGATTAAATCACAACAAATGAAGAGGTTGTGAAAATAATCAACACATTAAGAATGTATACTTCAATAAAATTTAGAACAGAGGCACATTTCTAGACACATATCAACAACCAAAGTTAAACAGATATATAAAAATTCTAAACACCCCAATATCAGACAGTGAAATTTAAAAAGTAATTAAGCACTTATCAACAAAGAAAACTCCTCATTCTCATGACTTACTGCTGAATTATACAAGCATGTAGGGGAAAGCCAATACTACTACTTCTCAAACTCTTTAATGAAATGGAAAGGGATACAGTATTCCCACATTCATTCACAGAAGCAATTAAAACATTGATTCCAAAAGCAGAGAAAGACACAACCAAGAGAGAACTATAGGTTAAATTCCCCAGAGACTGTAGATTGTAAATTGGCCTCTCTTTACTAGTTGTCAATAAGGAAAGTTAAGTTTCTATCTCTTATTCAGGTCTGAGAGAAAAGGGAATTATTTTTCTCAGTTTCAAAAGTATGACTCCAAAGTCTTTGAGAAAGCATACTTGACATATAAAACAATAAGAGGCTTGGAAGAAGATTTTAAATCTCAATGACCAAAGAAACATAAGTACTCTTCTAAAAAAGGAGATCAGTGCTTTATAGTCTCAAAATAACTTGTTTAAATTTAATCAAGATGTAAAAAAAAATTAGGTACAGTTTAGTCACAAAGGTGATGTTACTTTTTAATTTTTGGATAAGAATACAAAGGCAAGAAGAAAGAATATAAATTGCTTTGTGTCATGTTATTAGTCCGTAACTATTTATGATGAAAATATAAGTTTCTGGCTCTGTATTTGTGATCGTTTTCCAAGACACCATAATAAATATTATGTTCTGCTTGATCCATTCCTAATCAGTGTTCAATTAACCATTTTGGATCCATTAAGAAAGTAATTATATTCATATATTTTGAATAAATTGCTTGCATTTTGGAGACTCCATTGAATATTATAAAAGTTGATATTTGGAAACAGTAATGTGGATCACACATACTATACACAGTACAGTCACACGTGGGAAATGGGGAGAGCTGGCAGTATGAGTTAAGACTTTGGAAACTGACTATTGAGAAAGAGTTTAGCTTGAAAGTAAAGACAGAAAATTGTGCATGTCCTAAAAAGAAACAATCGAGATACATCATGAAGCATTCACTATGTTTGAAATTCACATAGAAGGAAGACAAAGAAAGGAATAGAGAAAACAAGCAAGCAAACAGTATATATTAAAAAAAATTCTGTATGGGATAGATACAGTAAAGCTATATTGGGATTTCCTTTTTCTTTTTTACATTTTAATTTCTGTAATTGAATTTTGCTATTGAATTACTACCAAAAGCTAAATTAGCTAGAGACTGCCAGGTAGTTAAAGAGCAAGCAAGTCTGAGACGAGGTCAGGACAAAGATGAGGCCAGAAGACCTGTGATTGCAGGTTGAGTTAATAGAAACTAGACCCCAAGATAGACTCACTTTCCCTACAACTGCAACTATCCCCTGAGATAAACAATCCTTCAAAACTGTACTATAACTAGTACCATTTAGTCTAATGATCCTAAACAATATAAAACATGTAGGGACAATATAATGATCATGAAGCAGGATAATCAGAATACTGTAACCCTCATTCCTACCCCTTCCAGAAATGCCTTTTTTTTTTCCTCCATGGTGTGTATCCTTCCTATGAACCTTGTTTTCTTATTGGATAAATATTAACTAAAAGATCATCCTTTAACATATAGGCTGACTGTGATTTGACTAAAAGTAACCTCTGATGTGATTTTACTATTTAAAAACCACCTAGACCAAGAGGCTCAAGGGCAATGCACTTGTGAGTCATGTGTTGTCTTCTAGGAACTTTCTCTTAATAACACTTTTGTCCTCAGCTCTAAGCTGTGGTATTGTGAGAATGAACTCGACACATACACACACACACACACACAAAAAAAAAAAAAAAAAAAAAAAAAAAAAAAAAAAAAAAAAACAGATTGAAAGTTCGTTCCCTGTATCACAATAATAAATGTGTTCAAAATGCCATCCCCCAAAAAAAGCTCAAACTCACCCACCCTGACCATGGTCCAGGTCTACAGTGAATACAGTGAATATATCACTTCCTTCACCAGATATTATGAGATGGAATAGTAATATGTAAATATCTGAAGTGATAAAAGATGTATAACCATTTACCCATACTTATTTTACTTTTCAGCACGATTTAATCGTGTCTTTGTCTCTCCAACACTAGCAATTTTCATTTCTTGAGATAATGAAATTTTCCTCGAATTTACATATTACAGAATTTAACTATTTGGACAATTCCAACTTCTTTGTGAATTTTCTTTTTTTGTGTGAAATGTTCCCTTCTGTTACACTTGCAAGCTCACACTTTTTGCATTAAATTATAGAGTCTCTCAAATTCATCTATAAGGACTTTTACTCTACTGTCTCCACACTTTCTTCCCTTAAGATAGAAATTAAATTCTGAGCTTCCAATGGAGGTCATCCACAAATAATTACAATTCTTAACATTTTAATGCAAAATGTTCTATTCTCTTCCATGCCCACTACTGTCATTGAAAATTTGACATTTGACCCTAAAATTTTCTTTAAACTTAACATGTTAGAAAGTGAACTCTAAAAGTTATCACTACAATTTCATTATCTTTAAAAATTACAAAGCAATGGTATCATAGTTTGTTCAAATATGAAATGTAGCTTCATCTCTAACTTTATTTTCTGCACAAAATCCAATGTTCAAACCAACTTCATCTCTTGTTATATCACTTTTAAGATAAAAGCAATAATTTATTGGGTCCCATTAACTGCTTATAATGAAGTACTTCAACTGTTGGAAAAAGTTTTTATCCTGCAAATTCTAGCTATACATGCATAGCTTTAACTCTCTGAGATTCATTCGTTCATCAAAGTCAGGCCATCTAATGAACTGAGACCCTTTTCTGCAAATCACAGAGGTGGCTGAGTCAGATATATATTCTGTATCATCATCTATAATGGGACAAATATCACTGCCCAAGTTCTGTCTAATATTTTCTCGCAACATTGGAAAAATCCGTGAGAAGATGCTAATAACAAATACCAATTGAAACTACAAAGTCTTGCTCACATACACCAGTGCTGAAGATTGAAAAGATTAGACAATTTTGGCAAACTAATTGCTACAACCTAATCTAATTCTAATTCCATTTTCTTATAGCATCAAAAGAAGTCAGGAAAAACTCCTAAAAGTAGAATTTTGTAATTAATTCTACTTTCTTAAAATACAATTCTTTACCTTATTACATGTTATATTGCAACTCTATAAATATAGAGTTGAAGTAGTAAAACAATATATTTCTACTCAAGTTTTCTATTCCAATTTAATTGTTCATATTTAATATATTATAGATTTCTTTTATATTAAATAATGAATTGAAGAATGTCAAAGGAGAAAAGAGTTTATCTCTTGATAGATTTTAAGATCTGGCTGTTATACTTATCACTTTGAGAAAGTGATGTTTGGAAATAATATTGCTTTTAGTTGTGATTTTCAAATTCAAATAAAGAAGATAACTATGTGTAAAATTAGGTCAAATTGATTTACTTAAAATAGTGAAATATAATATATTAATGATTATTTGCCATAGTCATATGCCTTTATTTCAATTTTTCAGGTGAACACAATATATTCTAATGATAAGTGTATCTTTTTATATTATGATGAATAATGTAATACATAATTGTATCCAAGATTGTATTTATTTAGACTGAAAGTAGAGAAATAGAAAATGTGTCTTCTTTTGGGGATAAACAGCTTTCTTGATCTAAGTAGTAAAAGGGAGAACAACATTTTAACTGAAAGAGCAACATTTGTCTATGAAGAACAGTTCTAGGAATTGAAGAGACTTATTCGAGGCCTATCAAATTTGGCTTTGACTTTTATTTATCTTTTCTGTCTCTAAAATTGTGATTAAAATATCATCTCTAATTGATGCAAAAATAATTATATTTCAGAAGTAACCTAGAAACCATCTACATTTTACAATTTTATAATATGTATGAAGAACTTTAAGCCACATATTGAATAGAAATATATTAAACAAAAAATAAAACTTGAGCACTTTGTAATCTGTTCTGGTGTCTTCCCTGTGTATCAGGCATTGGGGGTATTATTTGAGCTGGTATTCCCCTCATGAAGCAGCCATAACTTTCACAGCCCTTGTCTTATAAACAAGGTCTCCACTCCAAACATTTCATTATCCTTTCTCTTCTATACCATTCACTCCTGCCAGCTAACAAGACCTTGTACAAAATATATTTTTATGTGGAAGCCTATACATCACAACTTTTTCAAACAAATATTTGAATAGGAATATTTTGTTGAGAATATTATTACTCACTTTAAGGAATTATTTTTATCTAGCTCTTTGTTTTCTGTTGATTAATTATCTTTGTATTGGCACTAAATGCAATCCTTAAGAAAGTGAAACAAGAAAAAACTGACAAAATTATTTAAAACTTAATGAGTAAAATCACCGCAGAATTTTGAAAGGGTGCTAAGAATGTTTGCTTGTCATTATTCTGTTACTACTGTAGAAAGAAATGAAAAGTCTTAACTTTTGTTTTAATAAAATTTGTATACTGGAATCAATTTTTTAATTATAAAATAACAAGATTTTATATTGAAATAAATATTCAATAAACCAAATTTAAATTCAATAAATGTAGATATTCAGAATTAGAATATCATTTTATTATAAAACTGATATCACTGAATTTTTCCTATATCTAGAAATTGCTGTCATAACAAAATTCTCAAGCTCCTTATAATTCACTAGTAGAGATTTTATCCATAGATATCATTTAGTTATACTATAGTCATTCATTTGTGTTTTCTTTTGAATTCATTGAGATGTTGTTCTATATTTTTGTATGACATTCTATTACAAATTGTTGCCCATGATAATAATTACTGTTTCTTATTCTGAGACTTAATTATCATGAATTATTTTATAGCTATTGGTTCAAAATTTTACTTCCAAATGCTTATTGAAAAGTTTAAATAATAATTAGCAGGTAAATGCTACTATCTATAACATACATATTCTAAGCATTTTTAAAAGATTAGTATGTACTAACTTTTTTCTGTAGTCACTGGATTATACACACTGTCTTGACTTCCACACAACTCCAATTGGATCAGAGGCTCCAGACACAAGTTGTAAGAAAGCATTGTTACTGTATTTTGAATAAGTTTTTCTTGTCTCATTGTCTAATTCCAGGCTGCTTTCCTAAAGTCTAGTTTCAGGGGAAGGAGAATAATGATACCTTGTGTTTACTCTTGCGTTCCTTTCTGTACATCAGCCTTTGTGTGATATGCATGTCTAACATTCACTGACCTACTAAACTCTTAAGATTTCTGCAGAGTATTAAATTTGACCATTAAGTCAAGTTATGGAAAAAAAATTCTGAAATAAAAAGAGTTATTGAGAGTTAGATTTAAGATTACTGTACAGTACATTAGTTGTCTTTCTGTTACTATCACTAATATCATGCATTACAAACCAAAAAGAATTTATTTTGTCTCCTGGTTTTGGAGGTCGCCAATGAGATCTGGTACATTCAGAGTGGTCTGGTTATAGACAGCTCTGGAGATTTCAGTGCACCATCAGTTAGGTCAATTTCTCAAGAGCCTTTTCCAGGGCAGTGCACCATGGCTGGGAGTGACTGATATGGCAAGATGGTCTGTAGGGGAAAAGTGAAAAATGCAATAACGAAAGTCCCAAAGGTTTCTTCCACCAGACCAGAATTCTTCTATTAAGGAATGAAATCTGATGGAAGATTTAAAGAGAATCCTGACCCAGGAAAGGATGTGCTTGTCTGTATATAGCAGACAACTGTGCAAATATAGCAGATTATTTCCCCCTAAAAGATGACATTTTGACTAAATCATATTTGAGTATGTCAATGACCTTATTAATTATTATTTAATAATATCTCCACATCTTTGCAGAGGACAGCCAGAAAGAAATTTTAATTTAAAAAGAATTTATAAACATGCACCGAAGTATACTTGCTTAATATATGCTCAAATGCTTTACATGAATATTCCTAGAACAAATGGCTGATAAAAGCCATAGGGCTAAAAATTACTTGATCCAAATAACTGCATATTTCTTTAAATTCTTCTATAGGACAAGGCTGAACTACTTTTTCTTTTATTTTCCTTGTTTTCAGTGCATCTCATAATTGAAGTATTTCACAAATATAAATACAAATACATATGAACTTTCTAATTGAAATTTCAATTCTGACATCAGAAAAATATGTTTTATTTGTCCATATGTATGTGTATAATACAGAATGCTACTATGTAAAAAGAAATAAATTTCACAATAAAGGAAAACAAATAGATGTAGGAAGTAAAACAGCAAAACAAAACAAAAAAATAGAATAAAATTTATCAGTACCTCATCTACAGAAACCTTTTTAGATCACCACATATTTTATAATTACAAGCATACTTTGTTCAGAATTATTCAGTTACATGAGATGTTCTGGTAAATACGTTTTCTGCTTTCAGATACAGACATACTGAATGAAAACTATATTTGTATGAATCCATAGGCATTCAATATGATACCATTTTTCACACCTTTATTCAGTTAAAGCTGACATAAAATGATACTGAAAATTCACATGTGATTATAAGAAATACTACAGAGTCCCTGTGTAAATTTTACTCAATTTTTCAATGGCAACATTTTGCAAAACTGTAATACAGTTTCAAGTCTAGGCTGTTGACATTATTAAATTCACTGACCTTTTAAAATTTTTGCTAGTTTTATTTTCATAGTGCAGCATATATTAGTGCATTTTTATTGGACATTTCCATTCATATATCCATCAGCAGAGTCTAGACACAAAATAATTCTATTATTACAAGTATTTCATTAACCCATATAACTAGCACATCTTCCTTCTGGACACACAAGTTTCCCTAACCTGGAAATCCCATAAAACCATTAATCTACTAATTGGTCACAAGTATTTTCACACATGCATAATTTTGTCATTTTAAGATTGTTATACCAAGAGATCATAGAGTATGTCATCGTTTTGAATCGTGTTTTGCTTTTGAGTACAATATGACAGCATTGCATATCAAATGATTAAGTCTTTCTGGCTCTGTGCACACACTGAAGTTTGTTTAACTCCTCATCTACTGAGGTTCATCTGTTATTTCTATTGGGACTGCTGAAAGTAAAATCACTCTGAACATACGTACACATACAGAGTGGTGTGTATGTGTGTGTATGTATATAACATAATCTTCCTTCATATTAGGAAAGGCCCAAGAACAGAATTTCTATTTCACAATACCAACAGTACATACTAGAAGGAAAGTGGGTGTAGTGATAAATAACAAGGGAATAAAGAATGTGATAATAATAAAGAAAAAAGGAAACAAAGATTATGTTTATGGGGGTAGGGGTTGCAGGGTGGGGGTAAAGGTGAAAAAAATGAGAAGTCATGTCCTATTCTGGTACAAACTCTCAATATTGAATGTGATGATGATGTATATTCATAATGTACCAATAAATATTTTTTTAAAAAGAATAGAATTTCTGAGTCATATGATAATTTGTGTTAGGTTTTATGAAACTTTAGTAGGATTTTCCATATAAGCAGTATTATTTTTTATTTTGCCTAGAACATAAATGCCACTCACTTCCTTCACATCTCCAGGGACATTTGGTACTGTATTTAATGTTAATTTAAATATTGCCCGATTTATATGTCTACAGTGATGTAACATGATATATTAATTCACATTTCCATAATGCCAAATAATTGTAAACTTCCTGTATGTGTACTTGATTTTCCTCTGTGTGTTTTCTTCTAGGAAATGTCTAATTAAGCTGTTCATTTTGTTATCTCTAAGGTGATGCAGTTCAGTGGGATTTGGGGAATTTTCAGCTCATATTTCTTTGAGTACATTGTCTTCTCACTTTTGTTTCTCCTTGCTTTTGCTTTGCTTTCTGGGACTACAGTAATGCAAATATATGATACTCTTCTATTCCACATATTTATACTCATTTTAAATCATTTATCCAATTTCTTCTCTCTGTTTTTCAGATGACTTAAATATACTGATCTTTTCTTATCCAGTATTCACCATTTTTATCCTTTCTCACATCACTTCACTAGCAGCAATTTCAGCATTGCATTTAAAAATGTTATTAAGTTTTCTATTCTGCTGTTTCCATTTGGTTCTTCTTCAAATGTTCTCATAATTTGCTGAAATTTTTATCTTTCTATGCTATAGGAATATTTTTAAATTCTAGCTTAAATATTTTATGGTAGCTGTTTGCAAAGCCCATCAGCTAATTCCATCTGATGCACCCTAGTGGTGATAGAAGTTTATTGTACTTTCAATTTGAAGTTTTGCTTTCCTCGTTGATATGTGACCAGTGATTTTTATTATAATATTTACAGTTTACCTGTTGTATTAGGATGACTGAGACTCTATTTAATCTTTTATTTTTCTGGTAATAATTCTTTTTCAGTTTAGCATGTAGATCCTACATTACCTGTGTTCTGTGATTCCAACAATTTCATTTGCGAGCCTTTTCTGTAATATTTTGGTGCTTCATTGTGAATACTCATGTCAGCTTCCACAGGAGAGCATGTTATTCAAGATAATTTGAATCTGAGTTTACCAACCATGGTTACTCATGTTTGGCTCACAATAAATGACCTTATTTCATTTAGAACATAGTTCCAAATCTAAAATTGCCTTCTTCTCACTAATAGACAGACACGTAGGTGAGAGTATTGTCTAGAAATTCTGCTTGCTGTTTTAATATAATCCCGGTAGACATTTAAATATTTTATCATTTCTCAGTTTTAAATGTGAATTATAATAGATTAGTTATCTTTGAGTCTAGAAATTTCTAGTCTTTGAGTTTGTCTAATTTTATCACCTTATATTTCTTTTTTTATTTGTGGTATGGGACATGCATATGGGGCCTCCTGAATGCTAGGTGAGTGCTCTATGGCTGAACAAAATCCATAGCACTTTTTTATTTTTATTTTGAATATGGATTGTCTATGTTGTCCAGGCTGCCCTCCATCTTACAATTTTCTAGACTCATCCTCCTGAATAACTTGTGATTATAGAGATGGAAGGTTGTTTCTGGTCGTCTCTTTTGACTTGTACTTCAATGGCACTCCCTAACTTTTAATGGCTTTTGAACAGTTAATTAGCATCTTCTCATTTAACTTAATATATATTTGTATTTCAGTTGCATAGGATTTCCTTGGTGCTAGGAACTGAAGACTGAGCTACTACAAGCCTCCATTGAAGAGAACTATTAACTTAATAGTCAAACATCTGAATTGCTTGAAGTAAACTACAATGTTATTTACTTGTTCATCTTCCTTTAATAATATCTAGCTTATATTAGCTTGAAGTGAGGAACTCATAAGGGCAACTTTGTTCAAAGTACCATAGATTCTGATATTGTCTACTGGAAACCAAAATTTGAATGGGTTTTGGATGTTTTGTTTTCTCCTTCAGAGAGTATAGATCTCTTCCCAATTCAGGCCTTAATGTTCATTTCTCATTAGAAAGTCCCACTTTGTAGTAAGAAACTTTTGCATTAGACCCTGTGCTTTAGAGGAGCCCTAGGCTCTGCTTTGTCTCTTCTCTGCTGAGAATGTGAACCCTGAGCACTGAGGTGAACTCCAGTGGTCTGGGTCAATGTTCCCAAGACTGAAATGAGCTTTAGTGCCTAGCTCAGTTTGCTCACTCTTCATATTTACTTAACTCTCCCTTCTTTTAATATATAGAACTTAGAAGAATCATTCTATGAAATCAAAGTTTATTTTAGTAGTGCTTATTTCTTAATTGAAATGAAAATTTCCAATTTTGATAAAATTTTTATCAGTATTAGATTTTTATTGTAGAAAAATGTAGTTGCAAAGTTTGATTTAAATTTAAAGAATATCTTAGGTTTTAAAATGAATGATTATCTTTCTGATACTTCTTAAATTAGCATTGGTCCTCCCCTCGCCTAAATTAGCAATGATTTTCAACCACAAAACAAAGGCAAGAACACTTAGTTAAGTATTAAAAAGCTCAGGAATGTTGTATCCAAAAGGAAAGTTCTTTTAAATTACACTTAGTCCTAACATAAAAAACCTTAAGGTAATATAACTGATAGAAAGAAAGAGTTTATAAGAATTAGCATCCAAATAAAAAATAAGAAAACTATCTTTAACACTAACCAAAGAAAATACAATCTAAATTATTCTTACAATATACTAAACTTGAATTGCATTTTACTTTTTAATTTTAGTCTAATTATGAGGCATCTAAAGGTAACTAACTTTAATGACTTACCATAGCTAAAAAAGGATTTAGTGAATAAAATTTAAGTTAAAACAGCATAGAAATGTATGAATGAAAATGAAATCCCATGTAGCATGTCTTACACCTCCTTATTCCTTCATATATTAAATACATAAGAAACACATTTAAACTTGTGAAAAGAAATTAGCATATAGGAAAGTACTATACATTTACTGTCATCAGAGAAAAATGTGAAAAAATACAAGAAAAGGTACTGAAAATATTCATTTTCTTTAAGATATGTGTCATACACCACAATTTACCAGAAAATGTAATAAAAATCTCTCTGTGAATATTAATTTCTTCAAGTGTTAAAGAATATTGAACAAATGAATTAAAAACAATTAAGAAGGCTAGGTGATGCACACCTGTAATCCCAACACTCGGGAGACTGATGCCAGGAGATAGCTGTGAGATTAAGGTCAACCTGAGATATATACTAAGACTTTGTCTCAACCTTCCTCCTCAGAAGAAAAAGGAATTAGGGTAAATATATTAATTAAAAACTATACATTATTACCAGAAGTCATGGCTCATCTTTATGCAGTACACACACTTGTTTTCAATATTCTCTGAGTCACATTTGAAAGATTAGAAAGAACAGAAAACATGGTTTATTTAAAAGATTATTAAAAGACTTCTTCATTCATTATGTTCTTTCTGTAAATCTTCACCACACATCATCATGTTTTTCAAATATCTAGAGTTTGAATGGGTGTTTTCTAATATTCGTCACAGGTGAGGTCACTGAAATGAAGGAACCAAACTAACTCCATTTTGTACAAACTATGCTAGGAGAAAAGATAAAAAGCAAAGCTCAGGGTTAATTCTCGAAAGACGTGTTCATTGACTGTGTTTGGTCTGTTCCGAGAGAGAAGGTCATGCTAACGTTGTACTTCAATGACACTTTGTAAAAGTGTAAAACCAAATGGCCTGATGTAACCTTAACTTATTTGTTCACTACTGTAAGAAAGACACAGTCTCTGCCATCGGGGTCTTTCTAACTGGTTCAGTAGACCCACGACATGCTGTGTTAATAAAGCACCTTTGTGATTACATGTGAGTTGAGTTCTGTTTCGTGGCGAAGAGATTTCAGGGGGCTCGTCCAGGATTTTGGGGGCTCGTCCAGGATCTCTCCGTCCGACGAAACAACTGCTCACTAGGTGCTTTCGTTGTCGGCCGATCTGCTATCTTTGTGGGTAAGTTATACTTTTCTCTGCTGTTACTTTCAGCTTGCATGCAGCTGTTCAGGAGAGATCTAGACCGAATTAAATGGGAGAAGAGGCGGGCAAACGTGCCTAACGACCCTCTCTCAAAGGACTTGGGAGACCTCTCACAGTCCTCTGCTGTTAGCGGCGCCCGTCCTGATGAGGAGGAGTGCGTTGTTCTGGTTTCTGCTGATCTGTCTTCTTGGGAAGTGCGGTGAGACTCGTGGTCTTCTCTGAAGTGTCTGTGGACTCATTCTTGCCTGCCTTCTCTCTCTCTCTCTCTCTCTCTCTCTCTCTCTCTCTCTGTCTTTTTGTGATTCTTATAATCTGTGTTTTTGTTGGAACTGGATATTTAGCAAGTGCAAGAATGTAACAAAATCAAAGTACTCCTTTGTCTATTATGATTGAGCATATGAAAGAAATTAGAAAGGCGGCCGCCAACTTAGGGTTGTTTGTCAGAAAAGATAAGTTTATTTTGCTCTGTCAGAATGAATGGCCCACGTTCCAAGTGGACTGGCCTAGGGAAGATACTTTTGACTTGTAAACCACTATAAAGGTAAAGAATGTGGTGTACGGGACTCCTGGACACCCAGATCAAATCCCTTACATCACTGTGTAGATGAATTTGATTGAAGACCCCCCCCCTTCCTGGTTAAAACCTTTTGTCCCGTCAAAGCCAGTTTTGACTACTAATTTTGATTTCCGCCTCCTTATCGGTATTCTGTCCTGATACCGGCACCCAGCCCAAGTCCTTCCCCTCAACCCTCTGTACCTGCTCTAGCCCTGTCTCCCCCTAACTCTACACCAAGGACACTTTCTAAAAGTCGCAAGGCCCAGTCACAAGGATGAGCCTTTTTCTCTGCTGGGGCCTACTAGTATGGTTGCTTTACCCTTGATAGAAATGCCAGATGCTAAAAGGCACCTTCAACTGGTGCACTGGCCCTTTTCTTCTAGTGACCTTTATAACTGGAAGTTTCAAAACTCCTCATTTTCAGAAAAGCCTGCTAAGCTCACTGACCTAGCTGAATCTGTATTATTTACTCATCAGCCTACTTGGGATGATTGTCAACAATTGCTACAAGTTCTTTTTACCAGAGAGGAATGTGAGAGAATTATCTCTGAGGCACAAAAATTAATAAGGCCAAGTCCAAGGGAGATGAAAGATTTCCAGTCAACTGTCCCATGTGGAACCTTAACACAAGTGGAGGTAAAGAAGGGCTAACTGAGTACTACCAGACTACTGGACAGTATAAAGGCAGCAGCCCGGAAACCTACCAACCTTGCTAAGGTAAGCCAAGTAATACAGGAGAGGGAGGAAACTCCAGGAGCATTTTTAGAGAGACTTCTGGAGGCTTATTGAACATATAACCCTTTAGACCATATGGAAGAGAATAATCACAAGGCAGTGGCCATGGCCTTTGTTAGTCAATCAGCACCTGATATCAGGAGAAAATTGCAGAAATTGGAAGGCTTTGAAGGAAAGAGACTTACTGAATTGGTAGCAACAGCTGAAAAAGTTTATAATAACAGAGATCCTCCCAAGGAAGTACAAGCAGAGAGTCTGGCTCGAGTATTATTAGTTCAAGGTAGAAATACAAAGTAGGACAAGAGTTAGGAAAGATAGTTAGAAAGAGAGGTGATACGTCAAAAGATATAGAGAAGGACAAAGAAAAGATAAGTCTGAAAGCATTAGGAAAAGACTAGAACCAAACCACTGTGCTTACTGTAAGGGATTTGAACACTGGAAAGCAGACTGTCCATTAAAGAAAAGACTGAGTGAGCCAAGAATTCTAGAACTTGAAGAGGCAAAAGATTAGGGCAGTAAAGGTTCAGCTCCCCTCCCTGAACCTTGGGTAACAATAAAAATGGAGAGGAAACCAATTCAGTTAAATGTAGCTACCCCTAGCAGAACAGAACCAGCCATTCTATGCCTTAGAATGGTCAGATCCAGAAATAGGCTTCAATTGACAATTAACATGGACTAGATTTCCACAAGGGTTTAAAAACTCTCCCACCATATTTGACAAAGCATTGCATGAAGATTTGGGTGAGTGCTGGCTTAAACATCCTAATGTGACTTTACTCCAGAATGTAGATGATTTGCTGATTGCAACATGTACTTCATCCACTTGTCAAATAGCTACTGAGGACCTCTGGCTAGAACTGCAGAGATTGGGATATTATGTCTCTAAGAAAAAGATGCAATTCTGCCAGGCAAAGGTCAGCTACTTAGGATACATCCTAAGTCAAGAGCAAAGGTGTCTGTTAGATGAAAAGAAAGAAACTATTCTACGGATACCACTGTCATCAACCCAGAAAGAGGTAAGAAAATTTCTTGGGTCAGCTGGATTTTTGCAGATTATGGATACTAAGATTTGCTGAAATAGCAAAACCACTTTATGAGGCAACCTGGGGAAAGACAGACTTAAAAGACAGATGCCTGACATGGACTGTGCATTTAGAGCTATAAAACAGGCACTTCTCCAGGCCCTGGCATTAGCCTTACCAAATATCATGAAGCCTTTTAATTTATATGTGGATGAAAGAAAATAATTAGAAAAGGAGTACTCACTCAAACACTTGGCCAATGGCAATGCCCTGTAACATATTTATCAAAAAATTGGATCCAGTAGCTGTGGGATGGCCACCATGTTTGAGAATTGTGGCGGTGGTAGCAGCCCTGGTAAAAGATGCTGACAAGCTGACTCTTGGACAAAACTTAGTTATTATAACTCCTCACTCAATTGAGAGAACTCTAAAGTTCCCCTAGACAGATGGATTTCAAATGCCAGACTACTACAATATCAAGCTCTACTAGTCAACCCACTTCAAGTGTAGTTTCAAGTTGCTACCACCTTCCAGACCCCCGATGAGAACAGCCTTTACATGATTGTTAAGTTATCTTAGAAACTCTACAAGGGGTTCATCCAAACTTCTCTGATATACTTCTAAAGCACCTTTGTGATTACATGTGAGTTGAGTTCTGTTTTGTGGCGAAGACATTTCAGGACCTAACAGGACCATCACTTGAAGGGAATGAGATGGAGAAAAATATATGGCAGCTGAAAGGACAAATAGAGATGAGTTATATCATTCTCCAAGATTAAGGTGGAAGATGAAAAGGCCAGAAGATTTTATGTTCTTTTATGAATAAAGTTCACAGTGTAAGAAGGACACATAGATGCCTTATACTACTTGGTAAATTACCAGGGAGATAGAAACATGACTACGTAGACAAAGAGATGAGAAGTCTCAGAGGGGAGAAAGGAAAACCAAAATCATATCCTTATGATAGATATTAAACCCTTGATGCCATATCAGATTACAAAATGATCTGAAAAGAGTGAAAATTTTCCAATGAATTTCAAATATAAAACAAGTTGTTTCAGTCTCTTTATTAAGCAATAGGAAAGAATAAAATAATACACTAGAGCTTTTATTAGCCACAAGGATCTAGCTTAACTTAGTTCGGAAATTTTCTCCAACCCTCCTCTACTTGGCCTTTCCTGGCCTCTGTTCCACCCACTTACCTTGCAAAATCAGAAATACCCAATCTACAACCATTAACCTGAAAAGGTACTTTACTCTATTTTGTAGACTCTTTGGCAAGCTACTCCTGAAAGCACCTGAACCTAGATTGATAATTCTTGTTAATTCCTTCAAAACAGGGTCCTTCTTCTAGATTTAGATTATTTTCAGTCCAGTTCCCTGCACAGTAGCATGTGAAAAAGAGTTTTGTTTTAATAAAGTTGTGGTTGATTCTCTTCCCCTAGAGGTCACCTACCTCAGTCTCTATCGCTGAATCAGTCACACAGTCATTTTTGTCATAACTTACTTTGCCTCTATAACATCAGGCAAAGAATAACCTCTACACTTTTGATAAGTGCACCACACAGCTGTGCACTTGTCCACATCCATTTTAATGATCCTGTCTTCATCACATTCTCTACCATAGGGAAAAATACTTATAAATATCAGTTTAATGAGGGGCTTATTTTGGCTCATGTTTTCTGTTTCAATCAGCTGGCTCCTGGTCAGAAAAGGCAGAGGAGAAAAGGCTGAGCAGGGAAGAGCTGCTCACTGTTGTTATGAGGAAGCAAAGAGGTAAAGTATGCGGGGAGTACACCCCAGTGACCCACCTCTGCCAATCAGAACCCACCTCCTAACAGCGAGTCAGCTACGGCATCTTTATATCCAGTCACCTTCCAACCCAGCCCCAACTCATGAGACTTTTGAAAGACTATCTAGATTTAGATCATACTCTCCTTACAGAAGGGATTTATTCTCTCCTAACACTGGCATTTTTTTCTGATATTCTAAATAATAATAATTTTTAAAAAAACTTAGGTTTGTGTGTGAGTTGCAGATGCTAAGATCTTAATATATTCTGCTCAAAAGTGTGTAAATTAGGGTCCGCAATTGCTATTCTTAAGGTGAAACAACTGATACTATCAGCATGTTTTCATGATGTGTAACTGATGTCTAACCAAAACTGCTGTTAGATTACAGAAACACTTTCTCAGAGTACCACAGAGACAAGCCATACATTAGGACATGTGGATGATGTATCATTCGGATGCCTCTTAATTTCCTTCCAACAATTCAGGGTAGGGTCGATCAATGGATAGATAACACAGCTCTTCAGAAAATAAATAAATGAAACCATTGGTTGATTTATTTGACTTTTCTGTGTATCTTAATTTTTTTCTGAAAAGAGATCAAAATGCCAATCTAAATTTAGTTTTTCTAAGGTAGTATTTTTTTTTCTGGATCAAATTCAGAGTTCAGTGAAGTGATATTGACAGAAGTTATCCTATTTATGTCCATTTAGAAAACATTTTGTGTTTTCTTCAATACATTATTTACTATACTAAAAAAATTGTAAGATATATTAAAATTACCTAAACTTTAAACTTTAAAGTTCATATTAAAGTTCTGGGGAATAATTTATCTCCAACTAAATGTAGATACATTAATCTTTACTTAAAATTTCTTCACTGTCTATTTGCAGAACAAAACTTGTCTCTATATTATGGTGAATAACCATCCCAATTTGGGTAAGTCAGGTTTCACACAATTTAATTTCCCAATTTCATTAAGAAGCTCTTTTGAATAACATTCATATACTTAGAAAAGGTTATTGTTTTCAATGATGAACCATCAGCAAAATGACTATTCAGAAATATGCCCCTTGTTTCTAAATAAAAGCTGTGAATTGTATGACTTGCTTCTGTTTTCATTTTCATTTCTGTATCTATCTAATTGAAAATAATGTGACAGAAGCTACATTGTTAACTGAAATATTTTAGTTATATTTTTCAATGCACTCTCAAAAATTAAACTATTACTTGTCTTAAGGTTGCTAAAATTTGAAAGAAATTATAAAATGAAATCAACAGGAGTTTTTCTCCCTTCAGCAAGTTCATCTTAGGTGATGAAGTTTTGGGCAGATATCAGGGGCACGGGGTATCTTGTCAGACAACTGAGGGGTAAGTCAGGGAGGGTTATTTTGGCACCAGTTCTACCAGTAACCAACCACATGTATCAAATGTTCTAGCTATGTTTTCTTACTTTCCTAATTTATAGATAAACAAATGGAGAAACATTCTATTTGATTCTGTTTCAATATTTTTTTTCCAACAAGGCTAGCTTATATTTGTGTATGAAATATGTATGTGTATGTATCATTTCTTTTGTTCATATATATATATATGAACAAATATATATATACATACATATATATATAGTTTGTTTGTTTGTTTGTTTGTTTGTTTGTTTTTTGAGACAGGGTTTCGCTTTGTAGTTCAGGCTGGCCCTGAGCTCAGCCTCAAACTCATATCACAGCAATTCTCCTGCCTGTGCCTCCTGAGTGCTGGGACTACAGGTGCAAGCCACCACACCTGGCACTGCGGTATGTGGTACTGGTTACCGCTGGGCATGAGTCTCCATGTCCAGTATTGTACATGGTTACCGAGGATCAAACCTGGGTCCTTGCACTTGCAAGACAGGCACCAGAACCACTGAGTTAAATCCCTGTCTCTCACATATATGTACTTTTAAACTTGGTTTTGTGGCTGTATTTTTTTCTAAACTTAAAATAATAATAATTTTAAAGTTGTAGATAAAATTATATTTCTAATAAATATTCCAGTTTAGAGTATATTCCAAAATTTCATAAAATTTAGCACTTTTGCACAATATTACAGTATTAAATTTTTCCAGTGTCAAACAAAATTGAGAACTAAAACTCCAACAAAAGAGAATACATGGTTAGGGCTGGGGAGTTAGCTCAGTGGTTCCAGCGCCTGTCTTGCAAGGGCAAGGACCTGGGTTGGATTCCCTAGTAACCACATGTCATACTGGGCGTGGAGACTCACGCCCAGCAGCAACCAGTACCACATACCATAGTGCCGGGAGTGGTGGCTCACGCCTGTAATCCCAACACCTGGGAGGCAGGGGCAGGAGGATTGCTGTGATGTGAGTTTGAGGCTGAGCTCAGGGTCAGCCTGAACTACAACGAGACCCTGTCTCAAAAAACCTAAAAAAAAAAAAAAAAAAAAGAAAAGAAAAGAAAGAAAATACATGGTTAGTGCAAGAGTCATAAACTCAAATTTTAGAATTGTATAGTTTTTTGCATTATTAAAATATAGATTTATATTTACAAATA